>JAGFMF010011658.1:980197-1010392 GCA_019455555.1 Galemys pyrenaicus | reverse complement strand
TCCCTGCTCTCTGTGGTGAATCCTCTCACCCCCCACACCTCTGGCCTGTACCCCAGTGCTTGTACGCATAAATAAATAAATCTTTAAAAAAAAAAAAACCAAATGTAATTTGAAAGGAAAAATAAGAGGGGAGAGGGCATTGGAAAAATAAGAGGGGAGAGGGCAGAGCAAAATAAATAATGAAAACAACCATATGTAATGTATGAAGCCTCATTTGAACAAATCAACTGTTCAAAAGACATTACCAAAATAAAAAGATAACACTTGTGAGAATAGAGAAATTGGAAACCTTGTGCACTGATGGTAGAATGTAAAATGGCACAGTCACCATGGAAAACAGTAGGGAGTTTCCTGAGGAAATTAGAAATGCAATTACCATGTAATCAGCAATCCCACTTTTGGATTTATATACATTCAAAAGAATTGAAAGTATGATCTTTAAAAGGCATGTACACCTATGTTCACTGCAGTTTTTCCCATTAATTAAGATATAGGAACAACCTAAGGCCCGTCGCAGGATGAAGTGATAGAAGAAAATCATGTGTATCCACACACTGGAATATTATTCAGCCTTTAAAAGAAAGGAAATCTGCTATAGGTGATAAAATGGATGAACCCAGGGAACAACACGTTAAGTTAAAAAAGCCAGTCACAGAAGGGCAAATATTACATGCCTCCACTTAGATAGTTCAACAAGCAAAAAGCATAAAGACAGAGAGTAAACAGGTGGTCACCAGGGCAATGATAAACCGCTGTTGAACAGATGTGAAGTTTCAGTCATGGTGCTCTACAACAAAAAGCCTGTAACCAACAGTGTTGCACAACTTAATATTTGTTAAAAGGGCAGATTTCATGTTAAGTGTTGTACAACAGTCAAAAAAACTTGTTCAAATCAAGCCATATAAAACATCATTTTTTTTAAAGATACTTAAAGGACAATTGGTAAAATATGAACACTGGATATTTATTGAAATCAATTCTAGTAAAATTAGTGATAATTAATATTCAGTTGAAAGGTGCCTCCTGTTGGTGCGGGGGTTAAAGTCAGTCCTATGAAGCTATCAGCAACCACTGCAGCATGAGTTCAATCCCTGGCTAGGGAGTTGACCCACATGGTGCAGCAGACCTCTTCTGTCTTGCCTGCTGCTCCCCTCAGCAGTGTATTCCAGTAGATCTGCCTGTCCTGTTCTTTACTCTGTCTCTGGTGAATCCTCTCACCCCCTGTACTTCCTGTTGACACCCAGTTCTTGTATGCATAAATAAATAAATATTTTTAAAAGAGTAATATTATAAAATAGTCACTAAGTCAATATCTCTTAGAATATAATAAAATTTGATGTCCGATGATAAATAAAATTATGGAAAATCCAAGACAAAATAATATTAGCTGCATATTGTTGATTATCGTAGCTGGTTAACAAACCCATGGGGCTTTATTATCTGTTCTCCCTGCTTTTGTGTACTTTTGAAATTTCCATAATAAAAAGTCAAACAAAAATAAATAAGTCCAATTTCCAGGAAAAAGTCACAAAATGTGAAGGCAGCAACAGATCAATGAATTCACCAACTGTCAGCAAAATAATTTGCAGGTTCTAAGAAGAGTCAGGGTGGAGACCAGAAAGATTAAAAAAAAAGAAGAAAAAGAAACTGATGTGATGAACTATGTTTGTAACCTAACACAAATGTGTAATAGCAGCAAAGTAGAGAGTTTTGAGAATCAAAGGTAATCTAATCAGAGAAAGTGCTTTGAAGAATTAAATTTGCAAATAGCTATAAATACAGTCTCATAATTAATAATGCTAAGTCAGTTTGGAATTTAACCATAAGTTGTGAAGAATTTTTCTTCTTTTTTTTATTTTAAATCTTTTTTCAATTTAAATCTCTATAGACTTTTCCCCTCTTTTTAATGGTAATTTTGTTAGACAAGCTTCAAATTTTGTGCACTGTAATAAGAAGTGAAAACCATGATGTGGAATTGGAACTGACAGCAACGATGTTGGGACAGGTTCAAATGAAGCCCATCATTTGAGTAAAAATTTATAACCTGCATCTGCTGTGCTGTGCCTCTCTGCTCAGGGCCAATGAGAGATTTATCAAAGAAAGGTAAGAAGATGCGTGGATGCAGCAGGTAAGTGTTCTGAAAGCCATTGTGGACTAGAGTAAGTCTTGAAACTTTGGGTTTAATGTCTAGAAGATTGGCTTCCAGGTCTAATTATAGGTTAGCATTTGACATATTACTTCAGTGGGAAAAAGTAAGAAACTAGTAAAGCAAGTCTGTAACAAAGTCAGACACTATATCACATGGCACAGGCATGTGAATGCCTGAGGGGACCAGAGAGCCCCATTCCTGGGATGTTAATCAGCACCGGCAAATGGAAAACAAACTAGATCATGTGCTTTTCAGGTAGGTGCCTTCCTGACTTGGCTCCAGCCAATGGTTGCCTTGCAGAAAACACAGGCCTTCTGTGCATGGTTTTCTAGATTTTTTAGGGGCATCTAGAAATTTAGATGTTTATGTGAAATCTTCCTTCTAAATAAAGTTGTCAAGACATTCAAATTGATATAATCTTTGTGGGACAACTCCATGCCTGGAACAAGTCTCAACTGTGGGACACATTACATACTTGCAAATTTTGTTTAGGGGGCATACATTTTTTAGTCCTTTCTTCCTATTTTTTTTTATATATATTTTCACTTGGTTGAGGACAAGCTCTAATATTTTTCTCTCATTCAGTTTTTTTTTTCCCTCTTGGACCTTGTTAATATATTTTAATCCTTTACTGGTATTCCAGACTTGAAAAAAGGGCTATTTCTGAATCCTTGTTGAAATTTCTCCAGAGAACATACAAGAGTGAGTGAATGGAGTGATATTTTGTGGGGAGAAATTATGGACAAATCTTCAAAAGTTTTCCTTTTCTTGGCCATGCAGGGGCTTCTTGCTAATGAATCCCAAGTTTAAAGGTTTTATATGAACTTCTAAACAAGTGTGCTTCTTACACCACATCTGAAAGGTTGTGAATCACCACTTATTATCTATACTTCTGCACGAAACAAAGATTTCCAATGACTTTACCATTGGTGAGTTGATTGTGCTTTTTTCTAATAAGAGGGCAACACAGCTCTCTCAGACTTTAAACTCTGACCCAGCTTGGTATGGAAGTGAAGTATTTGGGAGTAAACCTGGCAAAGGTGCAGTGATTATTTATTGAGTCTTCAAACCCACAATGCCATAAAGCGGGAGACCCACAGATGCTGGGGGAGACGGGTTGTAATGGAGAGAGGATTGGGCTGGGAATTGGAAATTAGGTCCCAGTCCCAGCTCTGCTACCAACAAGCTATAAAAACCTCTCTGCTCCTGGGTTCATTATTTATTTACTATTTATACCTTTTCTTATTTCTAAAACAGACTGGAGGTGGCTTTCAATAAAAACCACTAATGTATCAGAACTCTTTTACAAGGCAATAAGCTGAGATTAAAAAAGAAGATGATTGTTATAGAGGCCAGTCTAAGTTAAGGGAATATACTATATTGGAGCACAAAATATGGTTGTGTGCTCTGTAGGTACAAAGCAAAGCAGAAACAAGTGATGTTACCATCATAAGCGGTAGGGCTCTGTTTCCTTATTTATAAAATGGGTGGGAAATTTGACTTGCATGAAGGCATTTGTAACAATGGCTCAGGAATATCTGTTACAAAGTGATCCTTACATTTTCTCTTTCTTAATTAAATTAAATCTACTTTTATGATGGTAACATTGGTTTACAATATGGCATATGATTTGGAGGAATAGGCTCACACTTCTTCAATGTATGTGATGACAGGACCCTCCCCATACCAAAGAACCCACGGTCCTCTACCTTTATTCCTCAAACTGCACAATCAGGCATGATATTAGTCTGGGACGATAGGCCAACTGAGGGTCAGGTAATCATAGCTGGTGTAACTTTGTGACCAGAGAACTATAAGAATAAATAACAATGCTAACGAAAACAGTGGCATGATTTAAAAAGGGTGGAAAATGCAAGTCTTTCTTTGCTCAGTAGACTACTCGTGGGTGTGCCTGAAGTTCAGACATAGAAGAATCTGTTATTAGAAACTGATTAATTTCACTCTGTCTCTTTCTATGAAGATGACTGAGAGTTTCTGTGTTGATCCAGAAACACCTAGAAGCTTTTTTACACATGCTGATTAGCTATTGTTGTTGTGTAGAAAAAATTTTAAAGGCCAGTAAGTTGCAGCAAAATAAAACACAGAGGAGGGATATGGCCAGAGGAGATTATCTACCTAATGATTGGAGGAGAGAATGAATGTGGGGTACTATTAAAAAAAAAATGGAAAGGGCTTTAGATAATGGAAAAGAAAATCATAACTGAGATGGTTGATGTAGCAGAGTGAATAAAACAGATTTGTTTGCATAAAAGAGAATTCACAGAAGAATTGGAAAAGTGAAAGGAATTGTACTACCTTTCCTACTTTGGAGAATAAAATTCATTTAAAGCACTTTATTGTAACCAGGGGATATTTTGCTCCATCTGGAAATGTTTGGAGATGTTTCGATTGGTGCAACCAGAGAGGTGTTATGGATATGTAGTAGGTAGAAGCCAAGCAGGGCAATATAGGACAGGCCCTTGAAATCAACAATTACCTGGTCCAAGATGCCAACAATGCAGTGGTAGAGATCCCTTCTTTCAGATAGGGCCCCCCTCAGGGATAACTACTGTAAACATCTAAGTTATTTTCTTGAGGTAACTTACCATGACCCAACTTGCTTCGCAAGACCTAAGTGGAAGTTGTAAAAGAGGTTCCCACTGGTCCATGTGATGATTCTGGGACCCATCTGTTGCCACGAATCTGAACCTTGAAACATTAAGAATAAGTCTGGTTCAAATCCAACCCAAGTCTGCTATCTTTCAAAATATTCCAATTTCATTATGATCTGCCTTTTTCTGTGATTTTTCTTCTTTTGATGCCCAGTGGAGGGTTGTTTTGACTTGATGGGACATGACCTTCTGGTTATGACTCTTTCTCTTCCTTCAGTTTAACTCCTTTACTGATGTTCTGAGTTGTGTAATTAGATTTAAAAAAAAAAAATCATGATGGTCAATTCAGTGGCGAGAAACAATTGTGAGCATTTTTAGTGTATGATCAGCTTTCTAAATACAGAGCTGCCACGTTGCACTTCTCAAGGTGCTGTTTTCATGCCAAACTTAATCTTAGTTGTTGACACTATGGAAATAGCCCTTAAATTACTGATATTCTGGATCAAAGGAAATGAACTAAATTAGATCAGAGTAAAAGAACTAGAGTCAAAAATATTACTTCTAAGAGAGCAGAAGAAATGTGTTCTTTTAATTACATGCAGAGAAAGATATTAGCATCTCATTTTTGAGATCATTGACATCTCATTTTCTCTGGGATTTTAAACAAATCTTGCATACTGGAAATTTACTTAACCTAATTTTTTTTTTTTTTGTTTAGAAATCAGTAGGGAATTCAGCTGAACATCTTGGGGGATCTTAGGAGCTCATGGTGGCTCTGATTTGAATTATTATTGAAAAATTTGACCTTTGCCAACTGTTTCAAATGGCAATTTCATCTGCGGCTTCTTCTATAGGGGGACATTCACATCTTTTTCTGACATTTTTCTTCATGATTGACATTCACCAGAAATTCTCTCCAGTCATTCATTTCATTAACATTGTTATTGCTTTGGGTTGGCACTCATCCCTCTACCTAATCTTGTAAAGATCATATGGCAACTTGTTCCTAAAATAAAATTATTTTTCTCATGCACACGTACCCTATATTGAGAAGCCTACAGAAACAGATAAACACGACCTATTGTAGAAGGAGGAGCCAGCAAGAGAATTTGTCCTTCCAACCCCTAGGTAGACAGACATTTTCAGTGATAGCCTTTATATCTTACAAATGTTCCAAAACAGATGGAAAAGAGGAAATATGCTTATCCTTGTACAGTAAGTGTTCCTAATTCTCAGGACACTAAAGAGTCATTTCATGGATATCACACCTACACTTTGTGCAGTCGAAATGGAAAATAGCATTTTAGAGTTAACTAAAGACATATCTAGAAAGGTTCATTAGAGCGCAATAAGGAAATTATAGCAGTTTCTTAGTTGGTCTCCAAGAGTCTGTTGCATGTATGTGCAATACATGCAGGTCTGGATGCATAAAACAGAATGCATCCCACCTTTTTTCTCTCCACAGTGGATCCTGAATTTTAGGATTTATGAGCTGTCAGAATTTCAATAAGTGAAAATGTCATCCTACTTCTAATGATATATTTGATTAAACAGTGTGGATATGTAATAGAGATTCTTCAGGAGTTTATTGAGACCAGTCAGTACCTAAAGTGCTGTCTCTACTGGTACCCAGTATTTGTCGAATACTTCCTTTGTGGATCAGACACTACGACCAGGGTCCCTGGTTATTTTATCTAGTTCTCCTGTGACTTAGAATTATACGCTCACCAAATCATCCCTTTCAAGAGAAATATATGGTTTAACCTCCCTGAAGTTAGATGGGCCATGGGACTAAATTATGGTCAATAAAATATGGGCAAGAGCAATGCATACCATTTTCAAAGTTTTAGTGATGCTTGCCTGCACCTTTGTTTGACACTGTCTTTGTCTCTTTTTCTTTAGTGGGTGCCTGGATGGAGGAGCTCCAGGGAGCATTCTGAGGTCCATGAAAACCACATAATGAAGAGAGCCTGGATTCCATGGAGGAGGCCGCATAGGAACGCTGATAGTGAGAATATTAAGTGACAGCTTTTCATAAGCAATCAATAAAGTTAAATAATGTTGAGCTACTGTGATTTCATTGCTGTTTCTATGGAGTTAATATTATTTAACTTGGCAAATGTAGCAATTGTTAACCAGAAAAGGGTGTTATAATGTAAAACTTAAATGTGCAGTATTTGCTTTAGAGATTTGGTGATAGGCAGTAAGGAGACTGGGAATAGAGGCTCAAAAGATGGGAACTCAGTGGCAAAATAATTGGCAAAACTATCACTTGAAATAATGATGAAGGCAAACCACATGCCCACTGAGCCAGCAGTTCCAGTGGAAAGAACTAGAAGACTCAATCTATTAGCATTTTAAATTCTATTGTCCTCTCTGACAAGGCACAGAATGAGAGGGACTCAGAAAAACCTTGGCCCATGTACAAGTTAAAATGAAAGGGAAAGGGGAGAGTCACAAAGTGAGGACCTTAGTTCTAGAAAAACCCTCTGCTCTAGACATATAATAAGGTAGAAATTTAAAAGGGTCTGAGTGTCAGTGGCTTAATAACACTCAGATAAGTAAAATGCCTTTTAAAAAAAGCTATCAAAGAAAGAGTGTGGCTTCTTATTCAAGTCTGGCAGCCCCGATTATTTTGGAAAAGACGTAAGGCTAAAAAAAATAAAGAAGATTTGAAAACTCAGTTTGGGAAAGAAAAATGAGTTGGGATTTAGCATATTGAACTATTTGTAATCAAAAGGACATATGCATTACAGGTTGAATTCTGACCCCCAAAATTCATTGTTGAATTCTTGACAATACCTGACAATACTGGACAATATTTGACATTGGTTACATACAGGAGTATTTAAGTTAAAACTAAGGCCATTAGGATGAGTCTTAATCCAATATGGTCCTAAGCTGTGCATCAAGGCAGAGGACATTTGGTCACAGCTTGGCACAGAAGGAAGACATTTGTGAAGACTCACAGAAGATAGTAAAGCAAATCAGACAATTAGCTGTGCTTTCATTAATTTTCTAAATGGCAGCATTATTGTACATATCCTGTCCTTATCCTAACATCATAGATTAAGTGTATGAGAAGGGAGGTAATATTGTATCTCTTTAAGTCACAGGCATTAGACCAAGAAGAGTGACAATTAGTAAGATGAAGAAAATAAGACCTTACCCAGATATTCTGTTGGATACAGAATGTTAATGAAACTTTGGAGCATCTCCTTTGGGGTGGTGAGAAGCATGTTCTATGCATGGGAAGAATGTAGCTGAGATGCTATTTGCCACTCCTTCCATTTCCTCATAAACACATAGCTATAGCACCTGTACACGTTGCCTTGTAAACCACGAGACAGTTTGACGCAGATGTAGGTTAAGGTATATCAGTAAATAACTTATGGTTCTTTTGATGGTAGGTTTTGAAAATATCTTCCAAAATCTCTTTAATTCCTTTTCTTTCATCACCTTCCCCCTCACTTTGACTAAACAGATGAAGGGCATCAAGTGAACGCCAATGATTCAGAGTAATCAAGAATTTTTATAGCAAATGAAATATCCCAAATATTAGCATGCCCATCTCAAAGGGAAGCTTCCAGGAGAACTGTCCAGTCTAGGACATTCTCATTGGACTTTATGAGAGCAAGAAGTACTAAGCTTTTATTTGGTTAAGCCATGAAATTTCAAGATTTGTTATTGCAGTAGCGAGTAGTACTTTTCTTGACTCATATTCTTCCTGATAATCCAGAAAAATAACAGCAGCAATAGACTTTCATGGTACTTTCTCAGAGATTACTAAATTGCTCCAATTGTTTAGTCAATTAATTTGTAGTGGGTTAATCAAGACATTGGGGTTGAGTTTTCATCCCAGAATGAAGACTGAAGCAACTTTCACATTGTTCACATTATGTCACTGTGCAAACACATGGAAAATGTACTTTATTTCAGCATGATGGGTATACAGATCTGTTATCAATAGTGTGAACGCACATACATAACTGCATGTGTGTATGTCACAAAGTTGGCATTAAATTCTTTTGGCAACCCTTTTGTCAACCATGTGATGAATCACAGTGATTCGAATGAGGGGAAAATCACCAATGTCAGAAAAACACTCCTTGACTTTATCCTCGCTAATTTATAGCAAGGATAATGAATTATGAACATGACAAGGGGTGGTGGTGGTTATTGCAATGTGAAATGGCAATTGCTGTAGAATATTTGAATAAAAAATTCACTAATGAGGCAGTGTAGGTCTCAAACCAACCATCCAAATGCCAAGTGTAACTGAAATAGTGCTGCTGACTGGGGATTTCACAACAGCACAAACACCAGTGGACAGACTTGCAAGACTGCAGAGAGAACGAACCAGCTAAATGGTGACCTGGAGGTGGAAGCATTAAACTAGCACAGCTCACGATGTGCATTCATGTCCTAATGAGAAATATCATCCCAAGCTACTTCCTTAGTGATTATTTCCCAAGATGACAGAGGGAGCTAAAAAATTAAGTACATTAGGATTACCATCATGAAGAAATCAAACTGTACTTGTTTAAGAAGAGAAAAGTAACAACTAGAAGAATCTTTTTACCAGCGCTTGCATAGATTTATTGACTACTTTCCTTTGAATGAATTTACATTCAATTTTACTGACAATGTATTTTGATCAGACAGAATTGGATTTTTCCCTTGTATTCAGACATGATTAGGTGCTGACTACAGACCTCAACAATAGGTAGCTGGTAACAAATGGTCCTGATGTCACAGCAGAGAAGAAGCAGATGTATGATTCTACTTCTCACAGGTATTCAAAAAGGCTGACTTAGTGCAGAAGGACTAGTGAGTAAATGTATGTTCTCTGCTTTCCTTTAAAAGATACTTCAGCCATTGTGCTGATAAAACAGGCACTCCTTAAGGGTTTTATTGAATCTTTCTCTCCTTTCCCCTCTCCCTTCCTCCCTGCTTCCTTCCTTATTAATAGATGTGGCTATTTAACCATTGATCTTAGAAGAGCGCTACATGATCTGTGGCATTGTGAACACTTTGTTTTGCAAAGACAAAAATCATCCTTCACATAATTCTAATCAACACCACATAAAACACACAAGTAATGAGAGAACTCTAAGGGCCATCCCCTATCCTTCTCCCTCTAGTAGCTTTTCCTTTCTCACTCTGGTTCTCTTGCCTCCCTTCCCTTCCTCTATTTTCCTCTCACTTATTATTTCTGCTCCCATCCTCTGTTCTCATCATGGTTCCAAGAAACATCTAGAAAGATTGTACTTCTTGCCATCAACTCTCTGTGAGTCAGCAGGACAGTTTCCCCTTTGCTTTAACTCTTTTTGGATAAACTTTTCTCAAAGCCCCAAGGCAAGGTACCTGCTGGCTTCAGACAACCCTCAGTGAGCTCCACACAGACGATGCCCTCGCTTATGCCGGTGTTTCTCCTCCTGCTCACCTGGTACTGCAGAGGGAGCTGGAGGAGGAAGAGGGGCTTTGTTTCATGCACATTGGAGTTAAATTCAACTCAGCTATAAATTCCCTGATCTTAGACAAAATCCTTCATCTCTGAAGCTCCACTTACTCATTAACAAGGACAAAAACACCTCCTCAATTTCGCATCACGTTACAGATGTATACATTGCAGAATATAGCACTTGGCAATTATATAATCACAGATTGTGTCATATTTGAGGCACCTAGTAAATATTAGCTTCTTGGCAGCTCAAGTCTGGCTTCTTGGCCTTGCGATTAAGTATGCAGGATTTTAATTCTTTGTTTTTCTCCCATAACTTCCTTTGCAATCAGCTAGCGGCTCCTCTTGTGTTGCTGCAGACTTAGATAAAGACACTTGCAGGTCCAGGAGAGTGGGTAAAAACAACTTCCCTCTGTTTGTCTGGCTAACAAGGATAAATTACTCTATCTCTGTGGTTTATGTGGAAGGCCTGATAATGCATCTCTAAGAGAAGCACTTAGCAAGAATACCCATAAATATGAGTAAAATGCTATTCAAACTACTCTATTTGCAAGGCCAAGTATACAAATGAAGGATGAAAACAGACAAAATGGGTCACCAAAATTAGCCTGTACTATTTGTAAGGCAGATAATAATAATACAGTGTGTTGTCTTTTAGAGCCTGTGCTGTAAGAAACTTAGTCCCATAAGAAAGATTTATTGCAGGAATAGGACATTTATTCTCTTCCATCTTGACATGATGTCTGCTGGTCTGGGAATGCAGGTCACAGGGATATATTGCTAAAATTACACACTTTAGAAGGTCTTTGTCTCCCAAACCTTGGTATTTGAATATTACCTAAAGTCCATTTGTATTACTTAATCACACACAAATCCTGCACCTCTTCCTCTTAGCTCTCTCACAATCATGCCCTACGTGAACTGAAGAGAACACAGAAGTTATTTACCATTAACAAGAGACAAATAAAGGAGAACAGATGTCTGGTCACAACAAAGGAACTCCACTTAATCCATACTGGTCTAAGGTTTAAGGGAGGACAAGTGATTGAGATTTAAGAAGGCAGATTTTGGCTTGATAGGACAGAAACTTAAAAATTTTATATACACATTATGTGTATAACTGCTATACTCAATTTTTTTCATATTTTATAATATTTATCTTTAAAACTTGTCATTTAAATTAGTATTATTGTTGTTGTTGTTTTCTTATTGTTAATTTTTGGGATAGTATTTGATTTCTCCCTTCAGGTGTAGTTCCCATAGTTCTCCCACCACTATAGTCTCCATGATCCCATAGCCCCCTGTACTCTTCCCACTCCTATTTTGATGCCACCCCAGCCCAATCCCTGACCCATAGTCAGTTTGCAATGAAACTTGCCATTTTAGACTGGAAAATTAAAAAAAGTAGACCAGTGATGTTTATGTGCCTTGCGGTAGTCACTCAGCTATGATAGTGTGTCATTCATCTGAGTTTACACTCAACATTAAAACTTACACTCTTCCATTCTACCCTGCCATCTCTATAACCTCAAAGAACACTCTCCTGCTGGGGCTACTAAAAAGTCAGTAAGTGACTAACAGTGTAATAAGTTCTCTATCAGATATAAGTGCCCAGAGCCCATAGGTGCAGTGCATTGGAGGGAAAGTCCTCCAGGGGTGGAGGTGGACCCTCCATGCAGCCTTCACATGTGTGTTCCTGTATCATCTCTCTCTTTCCTGCCCTCCTCCTCATCCGGCTGTCAGAAGCTGTATCCGCATGTATTTAAACAGCAGCAGTTGCTTCAACCACTATCACCAGTGCCAACATTTAGTCTTTGGCACATGCCTATTTCATGGCCCCAGTTTTCAGGTGAGGAAAATGAATTTCAGAGAAGGAAAAGAAGCTCAGCTGGTGTCCCACTAGAGGGTATTTTAAAGCTGGGACACTAACCAAGCTTGATCTGACTCAAAAGAAAGACCACACTTTGATGTGGATATCAAAGATCTCAAACTCTTTGGTAACCAAAAAATTAGAACAGAAGAAAAGATCAACTCTTTCCAGGGGGGAGATGCGCCTCACTTAAAACAATACTTGCACAAGAAACTTAAGAGGATGAGAGGTGCTGAAACTGGCTTGCCGGTTGGCCTGCATGTTATTAGTCTTACACTTTTTCTTTTTTTTTTTTTTTTAGACTTACTTATGCATACCAGAGCTGGGGTGTAGTCCAGAAGTGCAGGGTGGGGGGATGTGAGAGGATTCACTTGAGACAGAGGGAGAGTAGAACAAGCAGATCTGCTGAAATACACTGCTGAGGGTAGCAGTGGGCTAGACCTGTGAGGTCTGCTGTGCCATGTGGGTTAGCTCCCTGGCCAGAGGTTGAATTTGTGCTGCAGTGGCTGCTAATAGTTTCATAGTGCTGCAAGTTAACCTCTTGCACCATCAGTGAGGCCCCTCTTAGACATTTTCCTATACCTTAGCTACCCACCGAGCTCTCCATTTTCATTTTCCAGTTTCTCATCTACTACTGGAAAATATTAGAGAGTATTATCACCTTGCATCTGTCCATCAGGTTAAAAAAATGAGCTAGAACTATTGGAGGAAAACAAAGGGTTTATCTACCCCTACTGACATCCTCATCACCTCCTGAATGTTGAGTGAATCAGTATCATTGTCACATGCAGCTTCATTTAGATTTGGTTCCATAAATATAAGTGAGTACACAACTACATAAATAATAAGCAAACTAAGTAAATAAAACTTCAGAGCATTCCCTTTGCTGAGAAAAGATTTCAGATTTTATGCATTAGGTTTTTTTACTTCAGTTTGCAATAGCAATTTTCTTTCTCTGTCTGTCTCTCTGTCTCTCTCTCTCTGAAGCCTACACTTAGGCATTATCTTTCTTTATCAAAATCCTTTTTGGAAAGGAAAGGTTCACGTTATACAGGATTCATGTGGAGAGGTTGATATTCTACATGAATATAGCAGGAAATAATAATATCCTGCCTTTTATTTTGAATCTCCCTACTGACTCACTCCCTCTAAATCACCGTGTAATCAATCTGAAGCAACAACATGCAACAGCATTAAAATTAGGGATGTTTGGAGAGGGAATTAGTCTACTCACTCATTATTCTTGATTAATAGAAAATTATCCTGCTAACATTTACTGTGCTATTCATTTGTTATTTGGAAGTGATTAGCTACAAATAGCAGTTAAGAACAAGCCAGTTTTGGAGTTTCAGCCACAGCTGTAATTACCTCCACAGTGCCTCTTCCCTCAAATAGTCCTTCCTCAATCAAAAAGAGCTTACCCCTCTCCTTAAACACCACCTCCTCTCCAATATCAGCCTCAATGGGGGTGAAATCAGGGGCCCCATATATGAGGACCTAAAAGTCTTCAGGAAAGTCTATCTTATTGCCCAAAGTTGAGAAACCAGGGGGATAGGAGATTCCATATCCCACATTTCCTCATTACCTGGCTTAAATCTTCAGCATATTCCTAACACCTTTATTCTCCTCTGAGAAGGAACCTGAGGGCCTCTGTTCAGAAAACCTGTTAGCCTCTGAAATCCCTGCCTCTTTCACTTTTAACTACCTCCATCTCTCTCTCTCACACACACACATACACACACACACGTACACAGGCACACACACACACACGGACAGACATGTCCTCTACATTTCTGAGGGGTCCCAAGGATGGCACAGATGACCTGGGCATTACTAGATAACCAACCTCGATGTATCCCACTTACACCTCCCTTGTATATTTCACTCCCCTATTCAGGGGTCTAAAGTCACCTTGTTGTCACAAAGAACAAATGAATCAATTATACTCAAGTGTTAACAATGTCTAACAACTGGCTTGCCAAGGTGTTGATCATCCTGTGATAACACATTTGGTTACTTTTCAAGAACTTAACACATTAATTCTAGCCCCAAATGTTCATTGTTGTTATCCAAAAGCATTTTTATGTTCTCAATGTCTGTTCCCCATGTCAGAGTCTTATATAATGGGCAGGATGGAGTCTAAACCGAGGATTTGACCGTTGTTGGAACTTTAAGAATCTGTGATGAGACAGTGAAGGATTTTTTCTTTTTAATCAGCTAGCCAATAGTACCCTTAAATTCAGTTTATAGGATGCTATTCTTTTGTTCTTTCTTCCCTGAAGTCCAAACCTTTTCCCTACTTTTACAACTGAACCAATTTTTAGATACGTATTTTTTAAAAGGACAGGTTTATTAGGAAAAAAAGAAAAAGAAAAAGAGAGGCACTTGCGTAGCCACAGGCATGCAGGAGAGCTGCCACAACTAAAACGATTTTTAAATTTGATCCAAAGAATAATTCAAGAGGAGGACCCTTAATCCCACATCCTACTCCAGAGCTTTATATTAGAATCTGTAGGAATCTGCTCAACAAATTGTTGAGACAAACTCCACAACATCTAAATTTGAGAACCACTTTGCCCAAGGCAAAGCCAAGATCTAGCCCTACTAATATAAGAAGATAATTTAGTGTAGGATTGGTTATTTTTTTCTCTTAGTCACCTGACAGTGGCGCATTGTTTCCAGACATCAAAATAGGTACTTCAAACACATCTTAGTCTTCTGCAGGAATATATTATTTAAAAAAAAAATGGGATACCCCAGCTCTTGTATGCATTAATAAATAAATCTTTAAGAAAATAGATCTACCCTATGATCCAACAATCCCACTCCTAGGTATCTACCTTAAGAATGAAAAAACACTAATTCCAAGTGTGTGCATACATATATTCATTGCTAAATTTAATAGCCAAGTTATGAAAACAAACTTTGATAGAGGAGTGGATTAATAAGATATCATATATGCACATGATGGAATACTACTCAGCTATTAAAAAGATGAAATCTTGCCATTTGCCCTAACATGGAATGGACATGGAACAAAATAAGTCAGGACAAAGACAAACACCAGATGATCTCACTCACATGGGATATGAAGCAGAAATAAATTAAGGAATAGAAATCTGATAGTCAACTGAGACTACAAGAGATGGAGGTTTGGGAAGGTAAAGCGGGAGCAGGTCCATTGGACTATCGTGAAGCATTTTGGGTATGTTGGTGGCGGGCATGAATGTAGTAGCATAAAAAAAAAGGGATCCATTCAGTAAATTGTTTAACATTTACACTGTGTATGTCCAGCTCAGTCCACACCCTCACCATTTAATTCAACACGCACCCACCAAAGACATGCATGGCCATGATCACAAGAGACCCAGGTCCCTCAGGGAGCTCACAGTTCAGTCAGGGAGAATGGCGGGAATCAACTAATGAGAGGCAGAAGTAATAGGTGCTAAAATCAAGATTTGAGACAAGAACAAGCAGGAGTACATTCAAAAAGACCTCATATGAAAGGGACACAGGAAGCAAGTTCCGAGAAATGGGCTGGTTTATAATAGGCACTTAGGACCAAAATCAGGCAGTCACAACGGGCTTGGCCCACACTGCCTCTCACCCCCAAGACCTTCCACCCGTCAAATCCTACTGGTGAATTATTTAATGAAGTTATTTCTATCACAGAAAGGTTATTGAACCACATTGTGTATGTTTAAGGAATAAAGATTCACACTTCTTCAAGCGTGTGTTATCACACCGTGTCCTTTCTGGTCAATTCTTATTACCCCCAAAGCCTTCTCTGGCTCATCTACTTTATGACCCCCTCATTCCTCTCAGTGGTGAGCTCATCACCCTTCTTTCGACATGCTCTTTCCTTTGCAGTCTCTACTGTGCTAAAAGTCTCATGCTAAGGTCCGCTGTAAGGGAGCTGCACAGTCATCTGACTGCTGGTTTTATGCTTAGATGACAACACGAAGTTGTCATCTACTACGTAGCAGAAGCACATCTGGCTCAGCTCGGACTAGCCAGCACTCACAGAACTTCAGGCAGGCCCTAGGTGCTTGACGCACAACTGTGGGCTGAAAATTTAGACTGTGGAGAAGAGCCCAGCTTGTCTCCCTACTCCAACTTTGGATATGTACAATGACATGTTATTTAATCTTCCTTTGTTTCAGCTTCCTCATCAGTAAATGGGAAAAAGTAATCATTTTAAAAATATTTATTTACTGATGCACATAAGAACTGGGGTACAGGCCAGGGTGTGGGGAGTGAGAGGATTCACCAGAGACAGAATGGGGAACACAACAGGTAGATTGACTGAGGGGAGCAGCAGGTGAGACAGGAGAGGTCTGCTGTGCCATATAGATGAGCTCCCTGGCCAGGGATCGAATTCATGCTGCAGTGGCTATGGATGCTTCATAATGCTGTTGACTTAATCCCTTGTGCCACCAGGGAGATCATGGTAATCATTTTTTAAATACTATATGAAACTAGAATCTTTAGTACTGATACATGAACAAGATGAGTAAATGCATATACAGTGTACAGGAGAGGTTTGGTACATTATAAGTGTTCAATAAATATTCACTAATATTTTTAGTAATAAAACTGAATGTCCCTCCTTATATCATTTTCCTTAGTACTCATTTTACAGCTTACAGGTTGAAGGGCTTGGTCAAGTAACTACCAATGAATACATCCACGACATTTTATGATAGAAAGACTCCTATCCCGAGCACTTAGACCTTTTGTGGATATTGTCTTGTACCACTACATGGCTATATGCTTCTGATAGCCACTGGCACAGAGAGGTCCCAGGCAGGTCACCTAGTGAGTCAATGGAACCCTTCAAACTAGACTCTAAACTTTCAGGTAAGTGCCACCTACTCTCCTAGGAAGGACTGAGTTTTTTCAGAGCCTGTCCCAACTTCCAAATCACATGCATCCCCAACAGACAGGGCTATGATATCAATTTTAACTTTCCACTCTAACCTACAGATGTCCTCTTAGCCTGGGACATTGTCTAGGTTAACTTATTTTTTTCCTCTTCTATTGCTGGAGAAAAACCTCGAAGCAGCAGCTGGCATGAGCTGTTTTACAGGCAACAGCAATCAGTGCATGTGCCCCAACCCTAAGCAGTGTTTCTCCACCTACGGAGGTTCTGCCCCCACCTGAGGTCATCTGGCAATGACATGTTTGGTTATCACAGCCGGGAGAGGTTGCCGGAATCAAGTGGTAGAGGTCAGGGATGACATTCAACATCCTACATGTGCAGAACAGCCTGACAACAAATAAATATAGTGCCAAGTTTTAAAACTGTTCTACAGTCAGGTCACTGCCTGAGTTTGGATTCAAAGAAATGGTATAAATTTTAACCTTCCCCATCTCCTGGCTCTGTTTGGGGTAGCAAAACTCACAATAGAAAAAGATTAAACAAAATGGAAGGTGAAGATGAGAGAGAAGGGCAAAAAGGCCTGATTTTGACAATAGCACTGACTCTATGCTTTAAGCCTTCTACATCCCAGAGACCCAATTTACTACCTTTCTCTGGCAACAGATAAGCTTCACAGTCATTTGACTGCTGGTTTCAACAGTTATAGTACCCAGCAAGAACACTATGCCTTAAGAGCAGCTTTGTGGATTCTGTGGTCTGACCCACTGCCCTTTAATAAGACTAAGTTCCCTTTCTGATCTCAGTTCACAAGGATTGGGGGACTGGGAGCAGAAGCTTGTTTGCTTCATTTTACCCTCCAGTTTTCTTTAAAACTGCACACGTCACAATGGAGGGCCCCAGGTGAGAAGAAAAGAAGCAGGCATCAAATTGGATAAAATAATAAAGCAGCTGAACTCACGACCTCTTTCTTCCCCAGTTACCTTCCTGCAATATTCTGTCTATAAAACAAAATTGTCTGATGGTCCCTAAACCGTTCCAACTAACATGCACGTCACACTTTAGTAATTATTGGTCATAATTACAAAGATACCAAACCTTTTACAGAGAGATGATTTCGGTTTCTAATTCCAAAATCCATGAGTTAGCACTATAGCTATGTAAATACTTTATTTGTGTTCATGCCTGGATGCTTCAAAAGAATTTAACATGGAAAGAAAAATGTTTCAATTTTGTAGCTAATCCCTTCTCAAAATCCAAAATTTACAGTATTTGGGATGTACGCAGTTTAAAAATATCTCAACTTAAAATGAGTTATTATTTCTCAGAGATATTCAAATTTAGAATTTTTAGTAGTTAATTGAAGGTGTGAATTTCCATAAACAAACTGTGTTCTTTCTTTATCAAGATATATTTTTCTCTTGTGATTTACCTAATGTTCTAAAATCCAACTTTATGGTTACATGTTTGGAGATTTCATCTGTGAAAAGGTTTGCAGATATTTAAATGTGTTCCCTTCCTGCATAATCTTTTATCCGTGAGTCCAGTTAACTCTGGAGGCTACTGCAAATATGGTATTTCCCACTACCATTAAAGGTTAATTCATTTGATGCTTAGTCTCTTTCAAATTCCATAACCAGAAACACAAGACAAATCACCCTGTAATACCCCTATTAAAATAGGGGAAAATATGTTAACAAAGCAGGGATGAACTTTCTTTACCAATGATCTACTTTTTGCTTTAAAAACCAATAGATAAAAGAAGTCTTAATTGAGAATTTTGAATATACTGTAAGTAGAAAAGACCAAGTCCTATTCAGCCTAATGGGAGCAATGGAAAACGATGTGTTCGAAAAGTAACCCTATTAAAACTTAATGCCATTTGTTTGCTCAACTGACCCCAGGGCTTCCTAATAGTGTCAGGAGAAAACAGAAAAAAAAAAAAAAATGGATTGTTCAGCCTGCAAAACTGTAAACAAACTGGCTATCATTTCTCTAGCTTGTCACCTATCAGCCCCACCTCCTCATCTGCTCTGTTCCACCCTCTCAGATAGATACCCCTTCATTTCAGCGGCTCCTTCACCTGAAAGGGTGGTTCTTTTGACTTGGAGCTCATTCCTTCAATTCACTCAAATATCAACTTCTCCCTGAGACCTTAACTAGCCACCAAACCAAACCAAACCTCCACCAGGAAACTTCCTACCACACTTTATTTTTCCTGTGAGTACTTATCCTTACCATTCTGTATATTTTATGCATTATCTTGCTTTTTCTTTCATTTCCCACATTTGCGTGTAAGCTTCATGAAGGCAGGGATTTATGGTAATCTTTTTCACTGCCATATCCACAGCGCTTGGACTAGTGCCTAGAATATAGTAGCTGATCAATAAATAATGACCAAATTACAGAATCAGGATACAACTATGTTTATGGATTCCAAAAGCCAGAAGTAAATGTAGGATTCAAAGCACCAGGAAGCTGTTAGGAGCTTCAAAATTTCTCTTTGAGATTCATCTGTTATGTCTTACATAATCTTCTTTTCCTATTTCTGAGATATATGTATCACCTTCTCTGCAACCTCAGCTTCATTGATTCAATATGTCATTACTAGGTTACCATTTCCTCAGTTCCAGTGAAGCATTTCACTAAATTCTCTAGACCTCTAAATTTCTACAAAATGGATAATGTGTTTGACAAAAATTGGTAGATGATACTCTACCTTCCCCATCATCACTCTGTCCAAGCAATGGTAGCCAAAAGAAAAGAGCCATCACATATGACAAAATAGGTGCCTGGGGTTCTTTCTATGGATGTAGGGAAGTTATTTCTTAGATTTCAAGGTATTTTCCAAATTTACATTTATACACTTTCAATAATATACAAGGATACCTGTAGAAATAAAGATATGTTTAACAGGAAATGGAAATGACATGCTCAATTCTAGTCTTATTTGAATGAACAGTACCCTCTGTTCCATGTCATAAAAATACTGAAACTACGAAGACATATTTGGCAGGCTTATAGTCTGAAGGAACCACCGCTGTTACTGACAATCAATTTTCAGTACGCTCAGAGTGTTTTTTTGAACTTTTGATATGCATATACCCTGTCTCCTTTAATTCTGGAAAGCCCATGTACATTCCTGTAATATATTCATAATGGTATTAGCCACTGAATCAGAAAATAAGTGATAAAGAGCTTTTAAGACATCAGTAGCACTTTTAAACAACTTTTGTTATTTCAGAAATCACAATAGCATCTATATGTAGTTAAAAAATTATAGTGCACCTGTGTGTGACTTTTGTTAACAGACACTGTTGTACACATCTCATAAAATAGGTCTGCCAGGCCCTGTCCCTGGGAACTTCCAACATTCTAACTACTGTATTCAGAAACCCAGAAGATTCAGATAATTTTTTCACTCTTTATTGAATCAGAATATGTTTACACACTTATTCCTTGTTGGGTACTTGCTAGTGGTATATAAAGTAGACATGGTCCCTGCCCATAGTGAACATACATGATTTTCTATCATTTGCTTGTTCTCTTGGAAGCCTGGATAATGATAATGGTTTGAATACTTATGAATAACAAATCCTTTCTTCTTATTACTGAATTATTCACAAAAATGGTGTGGTGTGGAAGCTAATGTATCTACATTATATAGATGAGGGAAGTAGGTACAGAGTTATCAAATGATTTGGCCATATTTATAAAGCTCATAAGCAAAATAGCCAGGACTTAGAGTTCAAAGACTGTTATATACACAGAACATGAAAACATAATGCAATAAGTTTTCCAATGTGGGAACTGACAAAATGCTGTAGGGTTCCACAGAAAGACAATCCATCAGACCATGAAGTGGACAGGTGCAGGCAGCCACGATGTTTGGAAACAGAGACGGGTGTGGGTCTCAGTCCCTCCACTAACAATGTATATGGTCTCTACCAATTACTCAAACTCTAAGTGTAGTGCTTTTTATTAGAAAAAAATGGAAATGATACACCCTTTCCACCTTTTCTTTAAGTGCTTAATAAATGCTAACTGTCAAATATGTGCCAGATATTATGACTGAGAATTGTAGACCACACATGGAAGAGTGCGCACTCAAATTATTATTTTCATTCACTTTTTGTCTTCCTTATTCACCTTTGTGTAGCAGTAAAAACTGGATGGAAAACCATGTCATCTATTTCAAGAGTATTCATTTAATTTAGGTGTTTCTGGGACAAAGAGCAGTTTTGACTCATCTCTGTGCCATGCTGTCTTTAGTTCACTGGAGTGTAACAGTCATAAATATCTCCTGGCTGGATGCCCTGAAGTCATAAGACATGAAGGGCTAATTTTAGGTCTTGACTACTCTGTTGGCAACAAAAGCCTTAATTGACAATCAATGTGTGTAAGGCCATTTAGGAGAGAATGAATGGGCCACTCGTGGACATAACAACTCTGACTTTGAGATCATAGAGAACCTGCTTTGAGATTGTGCTGTTAGGGTATGTTTCATGGTTCCCTTCCCCCTGCTGAAAGGAGAAGTACTTCTCACAGAATGGGTGAATCACTCTTTCAACTGTGACACTGCCGTCATCTCTAACTTTGGCATTTCTTACTAAAGGCACAGTGGTTTAAACCCTAAAATGGAACTTGAAGAGGACTGGGTTCCAGACTAGGTTCTGTGTGATTAGGGCAATTTAATTAAACTCTCCAGACTTTGTTTCTTCCCTTCCCAAATGGAGGAAGCGTGCATACTTGATCTATGTTAGCTTAAAAAGCTTATCCATTACAAAAAAAAAAATCAGAGTGTTCGCATATGGAAAATTTCTATATGTAGAAGACAGGCAGGGCCTAATCATTTTCTTGTTAATAAATTTTCTCTCATTTTCTATTTTGGCTAGGAATGGCTTCATTATGGTAAAGAGGAAAGAAAGGAGTTGTTAACAAAAGGAAATGTCTTGGTATAGAAGAAGCTTGATCTAAAAGTCTTTAAAATGATAGGGTAATGAAAGGAGGTACAGAATTTGAAGACAACTAAGGATTCTACTGATTGTGCTAATGGTTTTGATCTTATTTGTAATTAATTGGCAGATCTTCAAGGAACATATTTAAAGCTCTGGTTTAGGTGTTTTAAGGAAGAAAATATATCTCTATCCCTCCTACTCCTTAAGGGACTCAGATTTTAATCTGAGTCATAGGACAGAGCTGTCAAGGTAAACACATGATTTTCCTTATTTGGCATTGTTCTTGAACCTGATAAGTGACATGGACGTAGAGGTGACAGGGGATATGAGGTGACAAGGGAAAGAGTCTGAGTGAAAGTAGACCTTTGAGGAAAATATTCATCTTATCACTAGATGAGAATATGGGGCCTGTGCTCCCAGTTGAGAAGTATCTCGAGCCAAGTGGTAAAACTAGGTAACCTTGGCTGGACTGAAAATTTCTTGTTATGGAACAGTAGGCAGTGAGATGGAAAAATCCACCATGGGGGCCATTTTCAACATCAGATTATAAGAAATTCCACTCAGAGTCAATGAGAGCTATTTGTGGCTGTGACTAATTTGTTGTTGTGGCTTATGTGGGTCAGCTCTGACCACAAAGAAGCCGAAGCCTTGGTCTCCATTCTGCTTCTCCCAGCCACCTTCTTCCTTGCTCTCCATCCATATAGACAAGGCTGGTGAACATGGTTAGAATGTGTCTTTAGGAGAATTTGGAAGTAGGCCATTTTGTTGAGCAACCATCCCAGGCTGGGTAGGTTCATTGGCAGTTCTTGCAGACAAAAAGGGAATTTTGGAGCACTCAGTGAATGTTTTCAGGCTTTTAATGCTGAATCAGGGGACACACAATCTGGCAGGGAGAGGCAATCTCTGGTGTTCTCCCTCTCAGTTTTGCGTCATCTTGTAGTCTCGCCTCAGAGTGATGCCGCACTTTTATCCTTTGCCTCTCAGCCCAGGTGTCTTTGCTAACATAGGTGCACACCCATGCCCAGATGTCCATGATCACAGGCCATGCCTCTCAGCCCCCAGCATCCACACAACCTCCCAGGAGTGCAGGACCAAAGGTACCGGCCATAGAGGCCAGCAGTCAGAGGGCGTTAAAAATGCCTGATGCACTTCATTTACCTTTCAACTAGGTCCACCAGATTAACAGTGACCTCACGCAATCAGGATGCTATGGCCTCCTCCTAGGAGGCCCACAACCCTGTTCTTTCTTACCTTTGAACACCCACCAAGTTTATATGATGTGTAGCTTCTACTCGTCCTCCTACTCTGCTTCCTAAAACTTTGCTTAATTGATAAAATGAGTTAATGACTAGCAATGAATTCTAAAGTGAGAATCAGACCTCCGACAGTTCTTATACACTGGACACTGGATGTTAACTGACTCTGGTGACTAGAGGTATTTCTTCCCATAAATCCAAAGGAGTCAGAAGATAAATACAAACACTGAATGGTTTCACTCATGTGTGGAACATAAAGAAACAAAGCAAAGGGAAAGACACAACTAAACCGAAATAAACCCTGTAACTATGACTGTAGAATGAGGCTACCATATGGGAAGGGGGAGGCAAGGGACTGGGGAGCCTAACGAACTGTGGTGACAGATTGAGGGTGCTTTGTTGGTAGGTGTGGTGTAAACCTATGCTGCCAAACCATAGACAGCTAAGTCATTGTCAACCAAGGTTTCCTCAGTAAAGGTACTAAAAACAGAGATGGTATGAGTCTCGTATCTAGAACAAAGGAACACTGCTACTGAGAAAGGCAGAAGGGAGTGGGAAGAATCCCCTCTGACAACAGTTGGTAGAACACAACTGGAGCTGTGCTCACGCTCTGTCTCAGCTTGGAAATCATTCCCGCAGTTGGGTCCAGTCTAGCTGTCCAAACTGATCATCTCCAGTTCTGACCACGGAAACTGCTGAAAAGCTTTCCTCAACCACCTTTGGAAGAAGGGCACCTAATATTACTTGACTGCCTACACTCCAGACCAAGTTCAAAAAAATCGACTCCCTTATTATCTTCAATTTACAAATAAGGAACTTGAGATTTAAGGACTTGTTTAAAGTTACAGAACTAGTAAGTGATGAGAGTCAAGTAACTAATCCATCAAAATTTTCTTTCTACCTCCTCTGTGTCCCCTTCTGCATTTTGTTAATGTCTTATTATAATAACCACTGGCATAGTCTGATTCATATAATGTTACAAAGTATATATTGCACAGTCCTCCTCAATAAATTATAAACTCCTTGAGTTTAAGGGCCATGTCTTATTCATCATTTTATTACCCATAGCACCTAATCAGTGCCTAGTGAGATTAATGTGCTTAGTAAATTTTATTTAAATTGTAGACAATTAATCAAGAGAAAGTGTGACAAAGAGTGTGCCCTTACAATTGTTTATTTTTTCTACCTTTACTAGTGTGCATTTATGTTTTTATGTGAAGTTCAAGGAAATGAATCAGCCTAAGATCAAGTTGGATGCTTATTATTTTGTCTGTTGTGAATGGTGTGGAGGTGGAAAATAGAGCAGAAACCATTACTGAGTTACAAAGGAAAACCCCTGAAACATGGGCTTTAGCCATCAAACTCCCAGAGAAAAAAAAACAATGAAATGCCCAACACACAGCCCAATAGAACCCTGCCCCTTGACTATTTACTGTGAATTGTCTGGTAGTATTGGTTAGCTTTGTCTCCTCCTGCCCCTCACCCACCCACCCACACCCACCTCCAACCTGGCTTCAGATTTTAGGGAAAAAAGTATTTCCTCCACTACCGTATCTCAGCAAGTGGTGGGATTTTAAAGGCATTTCATTCCCCTTTCTTTCTCTCTAGTGGGAAGAACAACGCAGCTAGGTCTGATCCAGGATGCCTTTCTTTAAATCTCAGTGAAAACAAACAACCTTGAAGGGATGTCTCAGGTCTTTCCTTGACCCAAATCACCAATCCAGGCACTTTCTAGGATTAAACCCTGAGCCAGTCACTCTCTTGCAGCCTCTCAGCTGAAGTTATTCCACAACATCCTTCATCGACTTAATTGCTCATTATCTATTTCTGGAAATATAATCTCCCAGGAGCTCTCTGACATTTATTCCTTAGTATGTCCTTAGTACCACACACCTGGCGCTGTAGGTTCTCAGGTAAGCGCAGCCACATCTCCTTAAGCAGTTCAACCCTGCACCCAGTGTGAGCCTCCCTTCCAGGGCAGGGAGAGGGTGCCTACAAGCAATTTGTCTTAATGCCAGACGCTGTCCCTATTCAATGCTGGTCCACCCACCTTGACTTACATCCATCACTGGCTAACGAGCACCAGGGAATGGGGAGATGGTCTCCTGTACAGGATCTCAGGTCAGACAACAGGATAAGATCTGCAGCGCATTAACTTTATAACATTAGACAAGAGACCTGACCTCACTGCATCTAGTTTTATAAAATGGGTGTCCAATTTTATGGAGTTGTTGTGAGATTAAATGGAATGATGACTATAAAGCACTTAGCATAATACTTGTGATATAAATATGATTTGTCTCAGAGTGTTTTTATTACAGTAATCAAGCCATTCCCATAAGCATGTCAAAGTGAAAAGGCAGCATGAGCTGAATTCAGTTCCTCACTTTACCATATATCAGCTATCAAATGTGTGGACTCAGACAGGCTGCCTAATATCCCCTAATGTTGGTGTCTTCTCTTCTCTTCTGTAAAGTTAGACTCCACTAACCCTGGAGGAGAACACACTAGTAATCACTTCACTGGACAGTTGTAAGCACTCAGTAAAATCCTTGCCATATGGGCTGACTATAGTCATGTATTAAATAAATATTATCATTAAAAATCTTAGTAAGTAAGGGTGGTGCAAGGGGTTAAGTCTCAGCATTATGAAGCTATGGGCAGCCACTGCAGCATGAGTTCGATCCCTGGTCAATCAGGGAGCTGACCCACATGGCGCAGCAGACCTCTCCTGTCTCACCTGCTGCTCCCCTCAGCAGTGCGTTTCAGTTGATCTTCCTGTTCTGCTCCCCGCTCTGACTCTGGTGAATCTTCTCAAGCCACCCCCACCCCGGCACCTCTGGCCTACACCCCAGCTCTTGAATGCATAGTAAAATAAATCTTTTTCAAAAACCTCAATAGGAATATGAGTATTTTAATTGTTATTACCAGTCAATTGCATGCTTTTTAAGGCAAGAATGAATTTCTCTGGAGCATTTTTCTTCTGCCTTTCCCTAACCAAGTGGTTTCAGCTAATCCAGACACTGAGCTCCTAAGGCAGCAAACCTGGCGGTATATGTGCCATGGGAAAGAGATGCTGTTAGTGAGCAGAGGGGACACCATTTAGCTCAGAGGAATATCTTCATTCCTGGGTCTGCACCCCAGCTCCTGTGTGCATAGTAAAATAAATCTCCCTTCCCTCACCTTTCTGTGACCTTCTATATAATTACCCATGGCCAATAGACAATGAGGAAAGCTATCATTCACATAGATGTCCCCAGCAGCACTGTGGTTGGCCCTGCTCAGCGAAGCTGAGAGGAAAGGAAGAATGGGGAATGGTACAAGAAACCTAATATAAGCTCACAAGTGGGATGAAGGGAAGGGTGTCGTGACAATTTCCATCCTAGAACTTCTCCCCCAGGTTCATTCACTGGTCTCTGAGTGACTGGTATGCCTGTGAGTTTACTGCTGCTGGTTTCGCTCATCATTCGTGTGTTTTGATTTTTTCCTTCTTGGGTTTAATTGCCTGCTGACTTCTTTACTCTAAACAAGCACGGGGATTTGCAGTTGAATAAAGCTGAAATTTCAAGCATACATGTAAACAACATTGAAAGCCATTTTGTTTACAGAAAATAGTGTGAGCCTTCCCCTCTCCATGTTATTTATATTCTTTGATGCTTTACTCAACACAACAGCACCGTCCAAATTCCGAACCAAATGTTCCAATTATCCCGTGCTATGTCTCAGAAAGCACTAACTCCTACCTGTTAAATTGCAATTATATCCTATTAACTGTCTTAACTTTGAATTGTTGGTTTTTTTAGTCTCTAATTACAAAATTGGGGAGGAAAAACTAGCTAGCAAAAAGCCAACCAGAAAATGAATTAGAATTCAGCCATCCTCCAGATTAAAACAGACCATCAAGAAGGTACTCATTGATGTACCTAAGTGAGTTGCTTAGGGTGTTTAATTAAAGCAGAGGCTAGTATTAATTATTTTGATGATGATGATTATGACGATGATGACAATGATAGTGATGGCAAACAAGATGAAGACGATCAACAATTTGTAAGCTGCTGTAGTCTGTCAGATAGACTGATAAGGCCTTTTACATGAATCGACTTATTTAATAATTATAATAACCCTTAAGTATACATACTAATATATGTCTATCATTTATATTTTATAGGTAAGAAAACTGAGGTTTAAAAATGATAACTGTCAGATGAACCTGCAATTAATTGAGTAAACAGTCCAGAATTCAAATTCAGGCTATTGAACAGAAAAGGCCTTCTGTTTACACTCATGCCAAGAAACAATATGGTACCGAGCTTGAACTCCTGCAGACTTTCTACCTACATAGGTTTGCCAACTTTAGCAGGCAATGCTACTTACTTTCTTATTTTGGTATTTTACTAACTATTAAAAGACATGAAATTTCAGCTCTATGGTTATTACCATCTTTTTAATTTTGGAGGACGCTTCCCTGTGGACATAAAAGAAATTAGCAGTTCCTATTCATTGCCTTTCTTAGTTAAAAAATCCGAACTCTTCATCTGAAAATCCGAACATTATTTATCCAAAGGTATTTTATCAGATGCCATTTGCAAATCCTCATTAACAACAGGTAAAGCTTTTAAAACTATAGATAAGTAGAATTTAGTTTTACATACAAACTATTTATTTGGATCAGTAAAGTTATAATTTATTATAGAAAAGCTATTCTGACTTATATAATAGAGTAAAAATATCAGACTCACTGGGTTATTGTAAATTTAAATAGTTACAATTTGAATAAAGCTTTAAGCACAGTATCTAAAACATAGTAGGCACTCAGTAAAGGCCAACTGTAATCAAATTAGATTTTATACACCAGAAACTCCTGCATATCCTCAAACATTTTATAAGGTGGTTTCAAAGCAAGACAGTAGCTTGTTTTCTATAATTTATTTTGGTGCTAATCGTATATCTAAATAAGCTACAGCCAAATTGTCTCCCTAGAATATTTGTAAGTCTAAATAAAGGGTAAATCTAGCTTTGCTTTCCTAGTTTCTAATTAACTACAAAGGTCTACTTTTCCTTCTCCAACTTTGCTTATTCATCCAAGTAGCAGAACAGAAAGCTACATGTAGATAAGTTTCTACAACAGCAGCAAGAAATCTGTGACAGTTTTTTAAATTGGATTGCTCAGTCATTTTTTTTTTTTATTTTTCTCCTTCTTGTTTTTTGTGCCTATCTGCCAGAGTGCAAGTCTATTCCTTTGCCAGCATGTGCAAGCATGCACACATGTGAATGTGTGTGTACACACACACTATTTCTACTTTTATCAGTGCCTGTGAAAGCCAGAACGTGTCACAACCTCAGCCACTGGGTCCAACAGAGGCATTATCTACACTTCTGGACTCGGCTAATGCTGTTTTGGCACCGGATGCTGTTTCCATATAGAATGGTCTTGGGACATCAGAAGCCGTGGTTGAAGCAGCAACACTCATCTACATTTTATTTAGCTATTCATGTCGTGTCACAGCTCTAAACAGTGTGCTGCTAGAGGAAGTGATACGTCACTGATGCAGCAAGAAGTTCAAACCTCCCAGCATAGACTAAACAACATCTGGCTAAAAAGGTGCGGATCTTGGATGGTAGATTGATGTTTAAGAAGACTGGACGTGTGAGTCACCATGTGGAGAACTGTCTGAACCAAAGTGGATCTTGTGTGAGATATACTATAGGAATAAATCTTTGCAGTGTTAATCTAGTGATCAGGGGATTTTTGTTATTATAACAAAACCTAGCAATCCTGACTAAAAGGAAGATTATCAGCCTCAGAGTTCACCAGTTCTAGAGCAAGGAGATGTTTCTCACAACAGTTTGGCACCATCACAGATGGGATCCCAACAGTCCATTCGGGTCACGTGCTCATTCCTGAATCATTGCTGGGATCACTGAACTGCATAGCCCAGTCACTTAGTTCTGCCAGACTCCAACCTTGACGGAGGAGAACAGGGAGAAAATCACCACTGTGGTCACTTGGAATGAGAAGACGACTCCAGAATGATAGAGGAATGTTCTCCAAACTGTATCATATGAGTCCACTGGGGCACTGGTCCTTCTCTGAGGCCCTCTCTTGCTGATGCAGTGAGCTTTCTATAACAATGTGTTTTGGAGGATTAACAGACAGCTTGGCTTTTACTTTTTTTACTACCAGACATTTGTATTAAAAAAGTGAGCCCACACAACTAGGAGCAGAGAAATTTTTCAAATACTAAGAATAAGACCTAATTTTAATATTCCTCTATCAACTATATGTACTGTCTCACCTTATATTCGATTCAACAAACTACATGAAGAACTTGGCCAGTGAGACCGAACATGGAGACCATCTGCACTTATATGTGAAAACATAGACTAAGAAGTTATCCTAATCTTCAAAAAGGAAAAAGAGAAAGAAAACAAGGAGCAGTCAGAATGAGTCTTGGATGATTAAGAAGTCTAAAGTTAGAAAATAAATGATCTGACATTCCAAACTCAGAGACTAGCATGAAGAAAAAAGCAAATCTTATCTGGTCCCTGTGATGATGAGTTAATGGCTTTGAGGTCTATAGGCATGCTTGTAGCAGCAAACAAACATGGGTCTTGGTGCTCTTAGTTTTTGCCAGTTTTCAGCATGCTTTTGGGGTTCCAGTTCAATGGAACTGGTAGGATGCATTCACCAATTTATCTCTCTCTTGCTCCCTAAGCTATTCGTTTCTTCATACCCCCCACCTTTCTTGGGTAAATAAACCCTTTATTACCCTTTTGTGTGTGCCTGCAGTTGAGTCTCATTACAAGTCCCCTTTAGGCGCAGGTAAGGACCTGCCATCAGCCAACCCATTTCACACTGGGTTTTCCCTGCAACAATAGCACAAAACAGCCTTAAAATTATCCAGTTGCATTTCTTTGTGTCCTCCTCTATTTCTTTTAACAGTGTTTTATAATTTTCTCTGTATAAGTCTTTTGTTTCTTTTGTTAGGTTGATTCCCAGGTATTTG
>JAGFMF010011658.1:966787-979636 GCA_019455555.1 Galemys pyrenaicus | reverse complement strand
GGGACTGAGGTGATGGTGCACGGGTGAAATGGTGGTGGGTACTCCCTGGGGACTACAAATGATGTCAAATATAACTAATAAAAAAAAATTAAAAAAAAATTATCCAGTTGATCCTTCTGCTCCTCCTTTCACAGGGACCTCTGTAAAAAAATGCCCCCAGCAGGAACCTTTGTTTTTGGTAGAAGAACAAACCTATCAGCAACATACATGACAAACAGAGAACTCAGCAATAATTACTCCAGTCCTCTTCTCATTTGTTATGCTGTCTCCATTGACTAAATCTAGCTGGAAGTTCATCTGGGGTTATCTGCAGAGACCTACCTGCTGAGTCACCCAGCAGGATGGACAACACAGAGATGAGCAGGGACAAACTGCAGTTCAGAGGCACAGAGAGTAGAGTAGGGGAGGAACCAGGAAAGGCAGGGAGTAACAAGAACAGGGAAAGCATTTATTGAAAGACAGGGCTGTACAAACATCTGAAGCAAGAGGCATCCTAGATTTGTATCTGGAAACAAGACATGAGATATAGCCCACATAGTATTTCCTCAAAGCTCTCCTGGAAATCTATCTTCTAGGATATTATCAGGTTAACACATTAAAAAAGACCCCATTGTCAGGGTGAACTGCGGTAGCAGTGGTGGGCACCAAGTTAAATTGGCATTTATAAGACGAAGGTTTTCAGGTATTTTAATACACTAATATATACCCTGAATGTGAAAAAGTGAAATATGTGGCATTTCCAAAATGCATTTGACCATGAAATTTTTTTAATGGAACATTTCTTAGATGGTGCTCTGTGCTGCTGATTCCTGAATGATGACTTGACAGAAATTCACTTATTCCATTTTGTTTTACTATAGATTTTATATTTTGTTATTTAAGCTACTCAATAGCAGGAAGATGCTTTCTGACCCTTCCTACCCCTTCCCTCCAGCACTCAGCCTATTGTCAATGGGTTGGTGAGTAGAGAAGCTTCTATTTGAAAAGGTTGAAAGAGTCAAAACAAGAAGCAGACATACAGGTAACTCTGGAGGGCAGGTGAAGTCTTTCTGAAGAGCAGTAGTCAGAGATGCATCTTATACTTTGAAAAGATCAAGGGACACAGAGGAATCAAGTTACAAATAAAAGCCTTCCTGACCTTCAGGATGGTGCAGTAGCTGAACACAGAGGGGATGTGGCCTCTTTGCCAAAACAATAAACAGCTGGTGGGATAAAGATTAAAAGCATCCCTGAGGGGGCCTCCCTGGTGGCACAGTGGGTTGAGCAACGCACTATGAGGCGGACCGAGGCCGCTGCGGCATGAGTTCGGTCCCTGCTGCTGGCCAGGGAGGAGACCCACATGACGCGGCAGACCTCTCCTGCTGTGCCCGCTGCTCCCCTCAGCAGTGTACTTCCATTGATCTGCCTGTTCTGCTCCCTGCTCTCTGTGGTGAATCCTCTCACCGCTCCACACCTCTGGCCTGTACCCCAGTGCTTGTATGCATAGATAAATAAATCTTTAAAAAAAGAAAAAAAAAAAAGCATCCATGAGGAAGAAGGGAATTAATTCCCCTCATCCCCAAAAATAAAAGAAAGTCCACCCCTTTTCCCATGTCACGCTCCTCCTCTCATGCATTTATTTTGCATCCTAAGTGCATATTAGGTCAAGAGTCCTGTTGAAGAAGTGTTTCCTTGTAACTGTTAAAGACTCAGTAATCGTCTTCAATGATGAGGGAGTGGCATAAGAGATTATTAGTATATCGCTCAATAGTTCAATGAACAAAATACTCTTTCAATACCTGCTATTTACCCTGAGTGTGTTATCTACAATCTTCCTCCCTATTTGTAAATGAAAAGGGTAAAATGAGAGTCTTCAGAATGCCAGAAAATTTCCTAGCGAATAAAACGGGAAGGCAGTGAACAAGGGCCGCTTTGGGAACAGAGGTGGTTCAAACAGGATGTGTCTCTTGTCTGCCTGTGTGCCACATGCGCCGGGCACAGTGACACCAGGATGGCCATTACCAGTGCCCTGTGTCCTTCCTCATTCAGCCTAGTCAAACCCCAGCTCAAGGAACCCGAACTCAACTGACTGATGGGAAAATTAATTAATTAAAATGTACCAACAATCTCTTAGTTAAATGTATAAATTGTAATTTTCATTGATGATAGTGTAAAAATAAATGTAAATTACTGCATACCCATAGGAAAATTGTTATTCTTTTCTGATCCTTGGTTCCTTTAGCTCTGAAAGAAGGAGCAGAAGGATCAACTGGATAATTTTAAGGCTGTTTCGTGCTATTGTTGCAGGGAAAACCCAGTGTGAAATGGGTTGGCTGATAGCTGGTCCTTACCTGCGCCTAAAGGGGACTTGTAATGAGACTCAACTGCAGGCACACACAAAAAGGTAATAAAGGGTTTATTTACAATAAATTGGTGAATGCATCCTACCAGTTCCATTGAGCTGGACCCCCAAGAGCATGCTGGAAACTGGCAAAAACCAAGAGCCCCAAGACCCGCATGGCTGGTTATATACAAACCCTGGCTGCTTACCTCTACCCTCAGTTCCCAGTGATCCTTCCTTTGGTGGTGATGACATTATGGGATTTGTAATCCTTGGTATCTTGGATGTCTTTGGGCTGGGAAGGGGCCATAAAATAAGTCTATTTGCAGAGTTTGTTCAGGACGTCATTTACCCCAACACTTTGAAACATTCTTGTATTAAAAACATCCACACTCTGTGGGATAAAATCATTGTGCTTCTGCCTCTACATGAAAATTCCACCCCAGAGTATGTTTATAGATCATTGAAAAGAACAGCAATTATAAAAGTGTAATAGCCATAGAAAGGGGAGGTGTCAAGTTCCCTGACCCACTCAAGGAAGAGAAAAACTTAGCATCAAGGAGAAGCTAGAAAAGACTGGAAAAGGACTTAGGAAGAAGAAGACTAGAAGAAAAGACCTAGAGGAGGCAAGTAGAACAGAGACCTGTGGAGAAGTCATGCTTGCTTGGCAGCCTTAGATTTATACCAGGGACTCAGGGGGACAGGGATCGAAATGCTTGAAAAAGACAAAGATGTGTTGAGAGATCCATGGGGATCCTGAAAATGGCAGCTTTTATCTTGACTTGATTTTTCACTTTTCCTTCTAGACTTATCTGTCTACCTTTATCCTATGGTTTCACACAAGAAGGTGCCTTAGATTTGTGGCAAGCTCTCCACGCTAGTGACTGTGCTTTGGGCCAACCCTGTTTGACTGGGCATTTATCCACAAGGGGATGGGTGAACTTGGGGGTTCATTTAGAAAATTTATTCTTTCTCTTCTTTCTATTGCATCCTTCTCTCTACTGCACTCTAATTTCATTAAAGTTCATTTCTATTAAAGATTTTATACAGTAAGAGTATGTTTTGTCTTTATTCAGCAGATGGTAGAACCCGTTTAAAGCAGGAAGATTTGGGGCCCCTAGAATGCCCCTCATTCTGCCACTAACACTTTGTTAGGTCTGGTGACTGTGGCCATCTCACCAATCTGGGTCACATTCCCTCATTTGTAAGAAGAGCAGCCAAATGAAGGATCCTGAAGCTTTAAGCTACTGTGATTTTTAACAATGTACATTTAAACACCCAATGCTGATGGAGAAATGGGGCAGAATCTCACAGTCTTTGGCTTACTTTCATGAAAAACAACTCTAAAGTCAAATCTTATGTGATTTTCCATGGAAACTTCTACTGTAGCATAGACAGAGAGTAAAAGTGATGCCAGTGAGTCTGCTAGTGCTTTTTCCATTGCCATCCTACTAGTAGAACTCAGACACCTCCTACTGTCTGCATCAATTAACTGACCCATTAGTGAATTGACATAAACTACCTGTTTTATGCAAGGCATGGTTTTCGGAGGTGGTCTTCTTAGCACAGAGGGACACAATCTAATCAACTTACTCAAGCGAAAGGTAGGGACTCCTAGGAATTGTTACAGGTTACTCTCTGTAGGGAAACAATTAGAGACATAGATGACCCATCTGCTAGTCTGAACTCTGCTCCCTCTGTGATTAACAGTCCAATTAACAAGGCTGGTTTAGCAGTTATGGTGGAATTAGTTGCAGGTATGAGTATTTGTGAAGATAATTATATGCTGGATCAGTTTTTGCCTAGCCAGGCAAAATCACATATTTGTGTTTTTAAGTTCCTTTATGGAATCATTTGGGTCACAATGACCCAAATATCCCAGGATATTTGAAATCAACAAAAATTATAACTTTAAACACTATACTCAAACTTTCTTTCATTTTCATATCAAGGAATATTGAGGCATTTCCCTCTACTTATTATTTGGGTGTTATATAGTTCTTCTCCAACTACATAAATATTCTAAGTTATAGATATTACTACTTCTACTTTTGAATTTAATCACCTAGTATTCATGTGGCACATAGGATTTGTAAATCATTTTATAATAATTTGTTGAAGACAAACACAAATGGATATTTTGGTATTCAAATTATATTCCATCTCGGTATTTCCTCAAAGATGCACATGCATACACACACACACATACGCATATATAAACACATAAATTGTTTTTATAGTTATGAAAATTAGTGTTTTTCTCCAGAACTCACTCTCTATTTCTATCTTCCAAAAACTACTTTTAGTTACATTGTTTTACCTTAAACCCCAAATAAATTGCACACATAGTTAAGTGCACACTTATAAAAAAATTGTATTCTTGGCCACCCAATTTCAACCATTACATTAAATAAATGGTGTAATGTGTAATAGAAGAAACTTTCATTTTTTTCTGGTTTAAAGTTTAATAAAACTGACAACATATAAATATATATTTAAAAAAGAATTACCAATCATTTCAAGATTTGGTTTACTAGTTACAAATCATCAGAACTCATAGTCTTCCAAAAACTGTGTTAATGAGCAATCTTGTACTCTTCAAACACCAATTTTAATCAAATTCCATATAACAAATTTGTAGATAGGCCTACTTTACTTGAAAATAAATTAGCATTGTGGTAATATTAAAGCATCCATTAAATGGCTATTTTACCTTTTATTGCTGGAATTGCAGTAGAAAAAATTATCATTGCTTCTTTATAACTTCATTTATTTTTACAAATTAGCATCTATTGAGGAAAAATCTACATCTGTGCTTCTCATTCCTAACTGCATATTTGAAATTTTGCAAATATTTTTTATACTGGTACTAGGCCCCAACTTTGTGAATCCTGATTCAGCTAATCTAGGGGGTGACCCCAGAATGTATAGGACAGGACGTGCTAAAAACTTCCATTTGCATATGCATGGAACTTAATAAAGTGTTAACATGATTAAATTATTCTGTGTTTGGTCCACCCATGTTAATATATTCTTTAAGTGTGGCCCAATTCTCCACTTTTTTCTTCTCCTTTTTGTGCACCCAGTCAGCTTTTTACCTATCCTTGGGGAAGATTCTATCTCAAGCACAAGGGCAAAGTAGGATGGTAGCTAAAGGCCAGAGCTGCATATTTTCAATATTATGTTGCACATTTTCAAGATTATGCTTTGGTGTGTTTCATTTTAGAATATCACCAAGACAGAACACAATATAATAGTTATCTTATAATGAGAATAAATCTACAGATTACTTGGATCCCTGGAGCTCATTTTGAGAAATATAGCTAGAAATTCATAGAATTTATGAACATATATATACAGATATTATAGGTAACTAATAATAAAATTGAATTAAACAATACTTTAAAATAATGACATATTATGACTAATGAGGTTTTTTACCAGAAAGGCAAATACAACTTACATTAGGAAATCTATTAATATAATTCACAGATAAAAGAGAAGAAACAAGTGACAATTCAAGAATTGTTAAAACGTTTTGATGAAATTCACCCATTCTTATTAAACTAGAAATTTCCAGTCTCAATTAACATAATAAAGAGTATCTTCCTTAAATCTAGAGTGATCCTATTATAGTGAACTATTGTAATCATTGGGTTTAATTTAAAGACAATATTTTAATTGTCACAAACTCACTTCTATTACTCAACAATAACAATCTTGACAAAGAAATAAAGAAAAAAGGAATAATAAGATTTGGGAAATTAAATAACAATGGGTGTCTTCTATAAGTGATATTAACTAAGACCTTAGAAATTTTAAGGGAGTCACTTTTAAAAAAATCTGTGAATAATGAGATAGTTTAATTTGTAATTTATCCAGAAATTAAGATAACACATGAAAATTAATCATCATTTTTTTGGTCAGTGATAGCAAATCAAAAAACATAATGAAAAAAATTAGTTCTCATTCACAATAAAATTCCTCTCCTTTGTGAAAATATGAGGGGTTCAAGGGAGACAGGCTAAGGGTAAGTGGCACTATGAGGTGGTGTGAATAATTTCTTTGTGTTAGGGCGTAAAGGCTGCTATAAGCTTCCATCTCATTCAGTCCTCCAAACAACCTATAGAGAGGATGGTGGAATTACCACCATTTTTAATTTGAAGACGCTGTACCTTGGGAGGTAAAGTGCTGAGACTTTGCTGCCACTTCAGCACTGGACGAGATCAGAACCCAAACTGGAATCTGATGTGTCTACATCTTAGATGCCAGACACCTGCAGCACGAGCTCTGGGAAAGTGTATATATAGTACCGCAGGTGACTTGGTTAGTGCACATGGGAACCCCAGGAGGCGTGGCACTGGGAATCTGGGTCAGGGTCACAGGGATCGCTGAAAAGTCCAAGAGATTGGCAAAGTCCAAGTAAGCACAGTTTCCCCTGATACTAGCGTGGACTGACTCTATTTACTTGTATTATTTAAATTTTCCTTAGAAGGAATAGCTTTCTTAGCAGGTGTTGCATGTCCCTATCATATGTGTATTGCATTAGTGAGAGTTGTTAAAATTACTGTAGCCTAGGTAGCTTCCCAATCATAGACCATTAGTTTATTTCTCACAGTTCTAGAGACTGGAATTCCAAGTTCGGGGTAACAGTATGATGAGGTTGCAAAAGTCCTCTTACCAATAGCAGACAGTTCTCTGGGCTCTTATATAAGGGCATTAGTTCCACCTTTTAAAAAAATAGATTTATTTATTTATTTTTTATTTGTGCACACAAGATCTGGAGTATAGGCCAGACATGGGCAGGGTGGGGGGGATGAGTGAGAAGATTCACCAGAGAGACACAGTGGGGAGCAGAGCAGAAGGATCTACTGAAATGTACTGCTGAGGGGAGCAGCAGGCAAGACAGGAGAGTTCTGCTGCACCATGTGGGTGAGCTCCCTAGCCAGGGATTGAACTCATGCTACAGTGGCTGGCATTAATTTCATAGTGCTGTGATTTAACCCCTTGCACTGCCAGGGAGGCCCTAACCCCACTTTTGAAGGCTCCACCTCATGACCTGATTACATCCAAAAGGCCCCATTTTCAAATACCATCACACTAGGATTAGGGTTTCAACATGTATCACATACACATGCACACACACAGACCTCACTATACCCAGTTATAAAAAATTTGTTTGTACAGATCTCTGAAAGAAGGAAAATCACTTACAGAATAATTTGGATGCATTACTCTGCTTCACACATGGAACACTTTTTCTGCTCCTGAGCCTAGCTTTCTGGGTATTTGGCAGGAAGTCAGCTTCCTAATGGACCAACTTTCTGGGACATACATAGGATTGAATGCAAGGTTTTACCAAAAGTAAAATAAAGATGGGGGAGAGGGAATCATTGTCTCATTAAGCAGATGATAATTGCAATTATTCACCAAGAATTATGAATTGTAAATGAGGATTGCAAAGTCAATTGGGAAACAATTTGGTTATAAATACTCATATTAAGCAGCCTAATGAAATCCGCTTTGCTTTAGAAACCTCCACTCTTGTTTTCATCAAGTTTAGAAACCTCCACTCTTGCACTTTGTAGAAGTGCAAATCTTGATAAATTATTCCTGTCTCCTGTAATGCAAGAAAAAGGAGCACTATGCTATGAGTGTGTTGATGGTTGCAAGACCTTATGGTATTAATATCACCACAATTCAATTACAAGAGTTTTCAGGTTTTCTCACTTAAATTCATTATCTCATATGGTGCTCCCAGTGTCATGTAATATCAGGCAAAGAAAGTATTCAATTCCAAAAGACAGAGCTAATGATAAAGTAATATAGAAAGGCACAATGACTACCCCAAGGTCTTACTGTCAGATGCTGCACTAGGAGTCTGAGACTGCTTATTTCCTGTGGTGGAAATCCTTCCCCCTAAATCACCTTGCCTCCACTATCAATTGCAATATTTGTAGTTTTTCATTAACTAAAATTGAGCTCAAATTTACTTGAACAATAACAAAGTTTATTGGTCTTATAGTCCAAATGTAGATAGGTAGTTGGGTATGTTGGTTAGTTTGACCTGAGACTCAGAAAATATTACATGATTTTGCTTGTATCTCTATACAATTCTATATTGTCTTTATGTTTTGTTTTTGTCTTTGCCTTAAGAACAGTTCACACTGTATTACAGGATAACTGTAAGAGTTTCTGGGACAGAAAGATACTAACAGGGAGAGAGAGCCACAGGCCAAGTAATTAAATGACTTTCTATACCTACGCACTATGGCAATGCTATACCATGTACTGATTGACTTCAACAGTGTTAATGTCTATTTTTATTTCACCAGTCACCACAGTAAAGAGTTAAATTAATGCTAATTGCATAAGAATAGTCAGAACTCAATTCTGGAGTCAGCATATACTAAGTCCTATCCAAACTCAAGCCACCAGGTACTACACAATGATGTGGGGAAAACATTGTACAAAGAAATATCTGAGTGATATTAGAAATTGGAAATGTCACAAATGACTATCTAGTCTACCTACAAACATGCTGTTCATTGACCCAAGATGAGCAGAGCCCAGAGACTGCTATACATATATCTAGAACAGGGAAGACAGAGTCTACAGTTGGCGACTGGGAGGGTGATAAGGTACATTATATCTCATGTGAGCTTGAGACTTGAAATGATATTAAGAATGGGAATCCAGCGAGGAAGCAGTCTTAAATAAATCAATGAGGTCAGCTGTATATCTTCAAGGATCGTCCATGTTTTACCACACGCATTTCCTGATTATTTTGCTCCAGTTTTGTGACTCACAACTTTTTCCTAATATTAGGAAGTACTGGCAGACACAGTGCTAGACCGTGTGTTGAGCCTATCCAAACCCATCAAGCTACAACCCCAGCTGCGTGATCTTATATAGAAAAAATTGACTTCTCTGGATTCTTCTCCTATAAAATTAGTGGAATTACAAAATTATTTATAAAACACTTCATAATTTCTAGTGTTTTTTTGTTTAAACATTTCTATAATCTTCCTACTTGAATATTATCTTTGATTTGGAGTATGACGTAGAATTGCTGGGAGACTAGAGTTAGAATCTTTCATGAGTTAGAATCTTTCATGTTGTACAACCTTTAGAATCTTTTGAATCTTTCAAATCCCTAGAAACTTTTCCACTTTTATTACATACTAAACTCATATTCCTGACTGGGGGAAATTAAAAGACTCCTAAGTTCTCAAACTGACTATCATCTTCCTCCTTTCAACCAGTGGCAGGCAGATTATAAATAGACTGCCACAAACAAAAATTGGTTTACATTTTGCAATAATATCTGGTAGCCTAACTTAAATATTGACTGATGTTACTTGAAAACTGTTTCAGGAATTATGCCTCATCCTCAGTTCTAAAAATTATTGCATTAACAATAATTTAATCACCAATTCTGACCTGGCAACAAGCCTTTTCCAATTGCTAATAATCATTCCACAGCAAGATATTATTATTATTATTATTACTATTATTATTTTGACCATGCTATCTTGGAATAGGTTCCTACAAGGGGGCTCAGCAGATCAAAGAAGAAATAGGCTTGTCATTTCACCAAGTATTGCCAAATTTCTGATGATAACCATTGTACCATTTTGCAATTCTCACCACCACGTGTGAGAAAGAGACTATGCTGGCAAATTTTAGAATTCTGACCAAGAGGTGATAAATTAACTCACAATGAAGTTTTAATTTTCATTCTCCTTCTATAAGGAGATTGCACATAATTTCCTACCATTAAGAGTCACTTTTAGTTTATCTTTTTTTCAGGGACTCTGTTTATTATTTTAATTCATCAGTCTATGGGGTAGTTGAACTTTTTCTTCCACCTTTAGATGCTCTTTAAATACAAGTTTTTGCCTGTGGGAAAAAAAAAAAGGATATATTTCTTTTGTTTTGTTTTCCAGTATTTCATTTGCCTTTTTGCTTTGAGAAGAGAGTATTTTTACTAGATATATATTTAATATTATGAAAGAAAATTTGTATTTACTTATTCAGAAGCAACTTTAAATAGATCTAAGGGACTGTCTCTTTAGGAACACAGGATGACCAAACATCAAAGGCTGATCCCAGACTAACATGTGTCTTGAGAATACTAAAGCCAGGATGATCCCTAAGAAACTAGAATGAATTCATCACTTTCTCTAGAAGTTAAGCTGGACTGTCTCTGAAAGAGATTGTGACAAAAAATAAATGAATAGAAACATCAAAGACAAAACTCTATAGCAGAAAATCACCAAACATGTTTCAAAAATCAGAGAGTATTAGCTTAATTACTTAGAAAGAAGAACCAGATCATGACATGAGGGGAGCGGGATCTGGGGGATAACTTGTACTTAACTCTAAGATCTTTCAGATGCTATTGACACATTATAATACAAGCGTGTCATAATTCACTCTATCAATTAGAAACTTATTATCTATCAATTATTGTGTATTAGCCTTTCAGTTTTTGAATCTTTGAGCTCCAGTTTCTTCATATGAGAATGTTTATCTGATATAGTGAATCTTTTCATCCTCATTTGAACACTCACAGTACCAACTGCCAGGGCATAAAGAGCAATAAAAAAATCCTTGTTGGATAAACAAAGGGCAGAAGAATTGAAAAGTGGCCCATTACCCCTGTATCACTCTAAAGGTCCTTTTCAAGGGGAACAGATGATGGAAAACGTCTTAAAGATCAGAAAAGTCCTCCATGAAATACATAGCTTTTAAATGTACAGCACCTCTGTATGGTCATTTTTATGTCTTAGGAAGAATTTATAGATTTACCTGGCAAATGGCTATTTCCCACTTTAGCGAACACTTTGAACATTAAGCATATAATTAATATGGTTTAATTACTCTCTTTAATCTTAAACCCTGAGTTCAAATATTCTGCCATGCCACAAGATGGTAGGTAAATTCCATGGCCTTACACTCACCTTAGGTGACTAGAAAAGCCATTCAGCCCAGAATGATTCAGGATTCCAGTCTCAAGTACAATTCAGATTATCAACACATTCTCCTCTACAAGATGTCTCACTGTGGAGGATTTGGGGTATGAATGAAGTGTATGCTTTGATTTTAGATATGTACCTTTCAGAACCATGGAGAGATACTGAATTGCAAGGTCTGCTTCTGAAATCCCTTCTCTCTCTGCTCACTTATGTGTCCCACTCTTCTGTGGAGGGGCCAGGGCCAGGAATAGAGTCAAATGGACAACTTCAAATTTCTTGCCCTTGCTCTATTCAAAAGTTTTTCACTTTACTTGAATCACAGGGGACCACTGAGTTGTTCCAGACCCTACAAGGACAGAACTCCAGCATTCTCTCTGCTATCCATTTCCTCCTTTGTTTGCTAATATCACCCAGGCTTTCCTTATGGGAGCAATTCTTCACACATCATTGTGTAGCACCTATGTGGCTTGAGATAGGCAGGATTTGCTCTACATCTGCTCCAGAACTACACTCTAATTGTTTCAAGGCAATTAATTCCAGTTTAACTCTTTGCCATGACAATTAGTGTGGGAATGAGTTACCATCCTCTTCTTCCTGAGCACACTACCCAATGTGTTCAATCTTCTCTATGGATCTGGGCAATTCTGACTTTGAACCTGTCCAGCTGACAAGGAGTCCCTGTGTCTTATTGAAATCTCTCCAACTCCAAGAGCAAGTGTCAGATTCTATCAAGAACTCAAAACTCACTTCTTCACTTCCACTTCTCTCCAGTGCCTACAGATTCTAACTAAAAATCTGGCAAGAAGGGAATGAGATGCCAGTGTGCTCTTTATATTATAGACTCTCCACCCTCCACTCCTTCGTAGACTGTGGCGCCCCCTCTCATTTGGCTTTGGAAGAAGAGAAATACACCCCACATGCCAGGAGGAAGAAATATACTACATATTCTTTCTCCTTTCCCTATTCAGGACTAAAAATAGGGAGAAATTGGGGATGCAAAGGGATGGGGTGACATAAGGCACTAATAGAGATGCCACTAGCAAGCTCATAAAAGTCCTTTTAATGAATTAGAGAAAGACATTTCCACTCCAGGAGAATGTAGCTTGTGTGTACACAGCCAGTTCTGCAGGATATAGGCTGGATTTCAGTCCTCATTACTTTCACGGCTGTGCACATTTGAATAAAATACAACCTAAAAAATCAACTAAGGTAGTAGTCTGCCACTGCAGTGATAATCAGGGATTACAGAACTGGTTTAGCAACTAGTTAATAAATATTGAAGAAGGGGGTTAGGCTTTAGGGGCATTTACTCTGATCTGGTTGTGTCATAAAATGGAGAGGCCAGAGGAAATTGCCACCCAACTTCCTTGCAAATTAATATAATTAAATATCATTGCTTCGCTAAGCATAATCCCCTCCAGATCTATCCATGTTCCCATGAATGAGTCGAGTTTTTCATTTCTGATTGCTGAGTAGTATTCCATCGTGCATATGTACCACAGCTTCCCGATCCACTCATCTGTTTTTGGGCATTTAGGTTGTTTCCAG
>JAGFMF010011658.1:879864-966449 GCA_019455555.1 Galemys pyrenaicus | reverse complement strand
GAGGTGATGGTGCACTGGTGAGATGGTGATGGGGAATACATGGGGATTACAATTAATGGCAAGTATATGTAAATTTTAAAATATTTTAATAAAAATAATTAAAAAATAAATATCATTGGACATTGTGCTCAGTGACTTTTGCTGATGCTTTTGGAAAAATTGTCTGGAAATCTTACCCAAATGTGATTTGCAAAAGAAGTTATTGCTTCTAATGAATGAGAAGGCATAAGCCTTTTCTGAAAAGCTAAACCATAAGGCTAAGTCATGTTATTTTAACCCAATGTACCCAAAGTAGCAGAAATGTATTTCAGCTAAGAGAGCCAAATTCTGAAAACAAATAAAATAAATATTAAGTGTATTGAAAAAATTATGAGGGGAATGAAAGTTCGCCTTCAACCTCATGAGAATAATAATATGGTCAAAATTCCCTTAATTTGTTTTGTGTAGTATGTTCATTAAAAGACTTTTTTACTGATGGTAAAAATGAAAGTTACCCATATTTCTTAAGTTCAGTACCATCATTGGTTCTTCCACTAGTCACTTATTTTTTCTCACATGTTCCCTTTCTAAATAGTATTCTCTCCCCAGCTCCAGATTTTAATGGGTTTTAAACATCTGTCAATGTGTATATATTCTTGTAAGGATATATATCCATATATCCTTATATCCTTTTAATACTACAAATATATACATTCTTATAAAACACATGCATTTGGGGATTATTTTTGAAAGTTTACTTTTAAATATTTTATTTTTATGCACTGTTTCTATATTTTTTGTTCTATGTTTATTTTAGAAATGTATATGATTCTTTCTATTTATCAGTATTTTGTTCCCAGCAATTTTTTTGAGAATTCAGTCTTACTATGAATGATTGCACATGTGTGATTTTTTTGCTTCAACTTGCAATAGGGTATGCACAGGTTGCATACACTACATTATGATTGTGCATCCTTGAAATAATGGATTGTTTCCAACTCCAAATATCTGGACCCAATTCCTTACGAGCCTGTGTGAGGCTTGACTTGCCATGTCAGAGAGTATGTGCACATTCAATCAGACTAAGCATTGTCTCGTTTTCTCGAAATGGCCTCACTGTCCAACCCTCTCAGCCAGTGAGTGTGAGTTCCCTGACAGCAGCCATTGCCTTGGCAACTGACCTGCTGTGATGATCTCCAGTGAGCACAGAGAAGCCTGAATCATCAAATGAATAATGCACATCCTCTGATTTAAGAGAAAAGAAAGTGGGATAGAGACAGTTGAAAGTGTGGCAGTATATGAGAAGATGAACTTATTCATGGGAATAGTACCAATGAACAGACTAACTAGTAGGTAAGTTAGCACTATGAATAGGGCCTCATTCTCTTGCTTTCTCTCTTACATGTTAAAAATAAGTTTATTGAATTTAGAGAAGAAAATGTCTAAATGAGTGTGGGAAGACACCTTCACAATAATATTAAATATAGAAAAGCATTTTGAAAAGTTCTGTTTTATATTTGTTATATTTATGAAGATATACATGTATATATGTAAACATTCTATAATAAAAATATAAACATAAATATTTATATACATATAAAACATGGTGTTTTCAATTTTTATTATTGTAGTAAGAAAATACATAACATGAGATTTACCTGCAATGCACTTTAAGTTTCTTTAATATCGCTAAAAGCATTGTTCCTCTAAGTACATGCTAAGCAGCAGATCTCTGGAATGGACTCACCTTAAGTGACTGGAGCTGTACACCCATTGGGCAGCAATTCACCTGTTACTGCTCCCCCAACCCTGGCAACTACCTAGTTTTTGCTTCTCTCTTACTCTCTTTTAAAAGGATTTTCTGATCATAACAGTTACACTTGTTTGTTATAAGTAGTGGAAAACTACAATTACAAGATGTATAAAAATGAATCCATGCAATCTTTCTTATTCAGTGACAATTAGTCTATTCTTTGAAATATTTGACATTTTATGATTGATTACATTTTCTCTACACAAAATATGTTTCAAATTTAAATGCTGTATAAACATTTTCCTCAAATATCATTTCATTTGATCTTTCTTTTTTGTCACTGTTTTTGATTATTTTTTTAATTTTATTGAGGCAACATTGGTTTACACAACTGCATATGATTCAGAGGTGTAGGATCATACCTCTCCAGATGTCACCCCACCACCTCAAACCCCTGAGCACCCACAGTCACAATTCAGACTACTTGGTTTGTTGTACAGATAATGCAGACTTCTTAACCTCAATGTTACTTTCAAATTTATATTCTCAAGACATAGTGATAATTATAAATAAACCCCCTCCATACACATTTTATTGTACTACATGCAAAAACAAGTGAATGGCTAATTATACCTATCATATCACTGTCCAATTCTTTCTTTGCCCAACTTTAGTTCTTAATCCTCATTCTAGCCATCCAGCTCATTTGATAGTTGACATCTATGTGGAGTTTTTGTTTGCTTCCTCTAAGGAGAATATGATTAAAAATGAAAGGTCAGAAAATCATGATGGAGGTTGATGGAGAGGGATGAATTCCTAAATTTCACCTTGTAGCATCATTGGGAAATACTTTCATTAGAAAAGATTAGGGGTTGTTGAAAAGAAATAGATGGCCTGGTAAAATTTCCCTCTGGCATTGGAAAGAGGAGAGACTGCCAGTTTCTTTTAGTATAAACTTCCCACTGAGGAAAAACTAAATGATACAGGCCAAAAAATATTGTTTTTAATGCATTTTGGTCATAGGGGAGATAGGAAGGAACTAAGATGTCTTAGCACCAATGTTCCAGAATGCAGGGAAGTTAACAGGGTGAACCCAATATTCGGTACTGCTTTTCTCTTTGAGCCATTTGTGGATTTAAAACAACAGCTGAGAAGCTAAAAATCTGAGCATTAAGGAAGAACTAAAATGATTGACAATCTAACTGTTCGGAATAAAAGTGGAATACAGAAGCCATCAACAGGCAGAGGTTCTGTCTCAGAAATGAGACTGTAATTGAAAACTTGAATAGTCTTGTTATAAATGTAAGTGTGTAACAGATGTGGACAAGCTCCTCGAAGGACTGGGGTTCATCTCTGAGCCAGCTCAAATCATGATTCCATTAAAGTATGTCCCTCAACAAAAGTCCCACTTGGACTCTTATCTCTAAATTATATAATACAAAATTTCTAGAACACATAATAAAAAAAATTACAGAGTGTATCAAAAAATTCCAGTCAGGAAGCAAAAACCTTACAATGTATTTGGTAGAAATAATTTCAGTGGAAATTGAAATTGGAAAAACTTTTCAGTGGAAATTGAAGAACTGGAAACAAGGAAAACCCATCGTATAGAGAATTCAGGCTGTATAGACCCAATTTAAAGTATATTAAGTATTACAAAGCAAAATGCATAAGCAGCTACCTCATCAACAAATGGAAGTATAAGTAGGAAGAAAGTGGAAATGATTCAGCCAAGGTTTGGAAGAGATATCCCTCAAAATAAAATCTAATATATCAAAAAAGGGTAGCCGCATGGCTAGCAGTGACATTGGCTTGGAAAAGTTTCTTTTGGAGCTAAGGCACACATCTCTCAGGAAGTAATGATGTCTGGTTTATGCTGGATTATCAAAGATGTCAGATTAAGACTGGTTCTTTGTCTGAAAATTAGAAACTGGAATTAAATACTATTACTTAGACAAACTCCTAATCTGGAGTAATGAAACATCACTGGGGTTTCCCTGGTGGTACACGGGGTTAAACAGCAAAGCATCCACAGCCACTGCAGCATGAATTCGATCCCTGGCCAGGTTGGTGATACAAATGGCCTAGCAGACCTCTCCTGCCTCCCCGCTGCTCCCCTCAGCAGTGTGTTTCAGTCAGTCTGCCTGTTCTCCCTGCTCTGTCTCTGGTGAATTCTCTCACTCCCACACCTCTGGCCTGTACCCCAGTTCTTGTATGCATAAATAAATAAATAAATAAATAAATAAATAAATAAATAAATAAATAAATAAATCGTTAAAATATATATCATTCAGGTGATTCTGATAGAAATAGGATACAGACAGGAAACAACTCAGGAGGAGAAAGTTCCTTCTTCTCCTTCCAACTTTTCAAACTTCTTGAGTCCTTTCCAGACAGAATCTAATAATAAGTAATTGGACAAATCTTTTTTCCCCATATTTCCACCCTCAGAGCAGAGTATAGATTGGTAGGTTGAAGACTGAGAAATTAAAACTCAATAGCTGCTATAACAAGCATGTCAAAGAATATGATTAACCAAGAGAAAATGAAAAACAGACAGTAGAATAGAATCAGAAGAAATCCAGATATTGGAGTTGTCAAACAATTATTTAAAAATAAATGGGATTAATATTATGCACATGAAATTAAATGACAAGACAGGCAGAATTTTGGCAAAGAACTGGCAACATAAAACCAAATCAAATGGAAGCTGAAAGCATAATAACTGAAATTAAGTACTCAATGAAAGTTCAACTTCTGATTAGGAAGTTGAAGAATATTAAAGAACTCATCCCCACTGTCAGGAAATGAACAGAAAGAAAATTCCACTTTTCTTTAAAGCCATTGAAGATCTAAGGACAAATATAATCTAGAAAACTGAACTCTAGAGTAATGAAACCCTCCTAGGAAAATAATACAAAAGACATTTTCATTCTTGGGACTCTTCATTTTTAAGGTTGGGAGAGGGCAAGGAAAAGGCAAATCTAAATACTGAACTTTTGATGAATATTTATATGAGCATATAGAATTTGAACCAAATGGAAAATAATTCTCTCTGCTAAGAACTCTTTTACAAGAGATTGTGGGGGGCGGGAGGTGGGGGAGAGGAGGGAAGACCAGCAGGGATGGGATAGCCAATTTGGAGGCAAAGTTGAAAAGTAGATCTGTTTATTTTAGTGTTCAGAGATCTCAGTTCTCATCACCTCAAAGTGTTACAATTCTGTAGACTCACCCACACACAGGCATACAAACTGAGTCTCATGGTCTTGTGGTCTCATATTCCACAGTGTTGTAATGTTAAAGACTTATGAATTCAAAATGTGTGGTTGATTATATTTAACTTTCAGATACTGAAAAATCTTGAAGAATCCAAGCGATTTGCCTTGCAGAGTGCCCTACATTTGAAATTGTCTGGTTGTTTCCCACAGCTAAAAGTTGTTAGTTAAAGATTTTCCTAAGTAATTCTGTGTCCTATTACTGATGGTGAAGTCTTTAAGAGACACCAGGTTGTCTAACTATTGATGATAATAAGTTTTAGAATCTAGTTAGAGTGGTAGCTGCTAGATCACTATGACAATAATGATAATCATATCAGATATGATTATATTTTGCTATGACAATAATGATAATAATATCAAATAAAGTTATATTTTGCTTTCTACACAATAAAATTTTAAATATATATTGTGTGTCTTATGGACACACAATCTCTAAGCTTTGCAAAATCATGGTATTAAAACTAGAAATCTTAGTTTTATATAGAACCAAGGTCTAGAAGTCCCAAAATCTAGCAGTTGTAAAAGTTTAAAAATCTATAGTACTTGAAGTTACAGATGGGAGGTCTGGAAGTCTTAGACTCTTTGGTCTTAAGACTCTACTAGAAAAATTCTGAAATACATTCAAAGTATTAGAAGTCAGACATGGATTCAATATAACTAAATCTATAACCAAATAAACATTTTTTAAATCAAACTATAAGACTAAAATTATCAGCCCATGGTAGCATAAGAAGTTGAGGGTTGGATTAATAAGCAAAAAGAGATATCCTTAGACTCAATGTGCTCAACTTTTAAGACCTTGTAAAGGTCATAAGCGTTTAATGTAAAAACAACAAGAATTATTGATTTGGTAGCATATAGAATTTAAATATACAAGAAGAAAGTATGAAGTTCAGGAGCATTGATGGTGTTCTGTGTTGTCTGTGTGTTTTTTAAAGGTAGACTGAGAAATATATATATTATAGAGAAACCACTAAAATTTAACTTCAGTCTTTATAACTAAAATGTCAATAGGTGAGATAAAGTGGAATTCAAAAAGCACATACAATTAGCCAATAATTGTATTGGCTCCCAATAATTGTAATAGTTCCCAATATTAGAGAAATAGATATATATTTGTATCTATATCTATAGCTAGATAGTTAGATGACAGCAATAGGTCCATAATAGAATAGACAACTACTAGTAAACCAGTCAACTTAAACCCAGTCATGTCAATAATTATGTTAAATGCAAATGGACTAAAAACTTCACATAAAAAGCAGAGAGAGATTGTCAGACTTGACAGACTTGGTTTTAGACTGAATATATTTTTAGACTGAATTTTTTTTTCAGAAAACAGAAGAAACACATGAAATATGACAGAAGTTATGAATGAAAGAAAAAGAGTGTGAAATAACTAAGCATATAAATGTGTATATATTTTAAGACAAGGTGCATTACCAGAGATAAAATGGAACATTTCATAAAAATAGAACTGTCAATTGACCGAGAAGGCATAAGCAATGTGTGTATGCACCTAAAATAAAAAAAACAAAACAAACAAAAAAAAAACTGTTGGCAAAACCAACAGGAGAAACAGAAAAATTTTAAATCATAAATAGTAATTATTTTCTCTGTATTTGATAGAATTACAACTTAGTAGGAATAATGAAGTTTTGATCTTCACTATCAAGTCAAATAAATTAATTGACCTTTATAGAACAATACACCTAAAACTAAAAAAACAACCATTATTACCAAATCTATATGAAATATTCATCAATAAAGACTATATCAAGAATAGAGAAGAGCCATAAAATTTCTGAAAATATTTCAAATGATTAAACCATGAGAGTGACTTTCTTTGACCACACTGAAATTAAGTTACAAAACAATAATAAAATGATTTCTAGAATACATCCAAGAACAAAGCAATAGAGCTGCAAATGGTCCATGAATTAAAGAAAAATTAAAAAAGAAAATTAGAAAATGTTTTGAATTGAATAATGAAAACACAAAATATCAAAATTTGTGACATGCATCTGAAACAGTTTAGAGGAAAAATTATAGTTTCAATATATGTATCAAGAAAAAGCTATAATTTATAAGCCAAACATCTACCTTAAAAAGGAGAACAAAGAAAAACAATTTAAACCTAATATAAATTTCAAAAACACATTGTAGAGCAGAAACCAGTGAGATAAGAAACTAATACCTGATAAAATTTTAAAGCCAAGTCATTTTTATTAAGCTGATTAAAATTTATATCCTAGAGATAATTTGATTAGCTATTAAAAAATGATTTAGTCAAAATTAAGAATAAGGTATAACAATCACTACCCAACTTATAGTTATTTAAAGAAAACTAAGATATTATTAAGGATATTATGCTAATAAGTTTGACAATTCAGATGAAAAGAGAAAACTGCAAAATCACTATCAAAAATTGCACATTTAATATATAAAACCTAATGTGTTGGGTATATGTCATAACACACAACTATCTCAACAATCAAGGAAATAGACATATCCTCTTAGTAGTTTTTTTGTTTGTTCTTGCTCATTTATTTTGTTATTGCATTGTTGTTGTAGTAACATTTAACTTTAAATCTATACTTTTAACAAAGTGTAAAATATACTGCACTACTGCTAAGTCTAACACTATAGGCAAATGTCTGGACCTAACTTATCTTGCATAACTGAAACTTTATTCCCATTTGTAAATATTTTTTGCTTATATCACTAGAAATTTTTATGTTTTATATTCCTTAAATATTGAAAGAAATTCTGAAACAGAAAACAAGTCTATTCATCTTTGTCAACATATTCTTCTGTATTCCTAATGCCAACACAAGTTTTGGTTCAAGGAAGTATTAAAAAAGATTTGAACAGATATCAATTGTTGGTATCAGAATGAAATTTAAATTTGATACTGATTCAAAGGAATATCTGCACTCCAATGTTTATTGCAGCACTATTTACAATAGGTAAGACCTGGAAACAACCTAAATGCCCAAAAACAGATGATTGGATCAAGAAGACATAGTACATATACATGATAGAAAACTATTCAGCAATCAAAAAATATAAACTAGAGTCATTCATAGAAACATGGATGGAGCTGGAAGGGATAATGCTCAGTGAAATAAGTCAGAAGGCAAAAGAAAAATACCAGATGGTTTTCCTCTAGGAAGAATATAAGAGAAACAAATAAGCGAGCAAGGAAAAGAATAACAACAACAATAATAAAAAACACAACAAAAACAAAAAGACAAGGACAAATTGGGGACACTTGGTGGGGGGGGAGAGAAAGGGTTGAGTGAAGATAAGAACACAAGGGACTGAGGTGATAGTGCACTGGTGAAATGGTGGTGGGAAATCCATGGGGACTACAATTGATATCAAATATATATAAATAAAAAAGAAGGAAAAAAATAAAATAAAATAAATTTGTAGACCTGTCATAAGGAAGGTAGGGAGAGAGATGAAATTTTCAAGAATCCAGAAAATGCCTGGCATTGGGCAAGATTCTCCAGTATTTTGTATGTTTTGGTGTTTTATGAGGATTGAATGACAGCTTATTGCCCATATTGGAAATCTAAGGCATGTAAGCAATACTTAAGTATAAACAATAATTAAGTTAAAAAGTGTTTTGTAGATGTTTCTATAACTTTGACAAACACTTGTCTTTCCAGCACTATTTTCTCCCTCTAACAGTGGAACAGTAACAGCAAGGTATAAAGGGTATCAACACAAGCACTGAGACTTTCCTTCATCTGATTACAAATTTCCATTTATACGGGTGACATGACCTCTCTCCACACTTATTTCCTCTTCTATGAAACAATTATTTTATAGAGTCATTGTTAGGAAAACTTGGGAGAACATATGTAAAGTACTTTTCACAGTACCTAGCATCTAATCTATACCCAAAACATGTTGTATCATCATTATTGCCCTTGTCCTCTTCATCAAAGGGCACTCGTCGCATGATCTGAAGGGCACTGGCCTCTCTGGACATTAGTTTCCATACTGATAAAGGCTTTGACTTCTTAGCTCATCGAGAGTTAAAATTTCTTACCTGCACATATTTATACATGTTACAACATAGTTATCTGTAGCGATACAGCAGACATTGATGTTTTCTATTTTCATGTATCTGATTATCTTCAGTGTACTTTGTCAGTCTGGGCTCAAGATAGTCAGATTAATAGAAAGATGCAGGTGAATGCCTAATTGATGACACATAATCATCTATATCTCTTCATGTCTATAATTATTATATAGTAATATTTTTCCATGGAGTTGGCAAACTCAATCCCATCACAAAAATGGCCACTGTACTTTCTACCATACATTTGAACAAAATTTTGCTATTGAATCCAATAATTCCATGGGGTCCCACTAGCTTTGTGCATTAGAACTTAATCATATTTCTAATGAGGTCCACAGCCTCAGTGATGTTCACATATACAATATGCCCCCACAGCATTTTCTGGGACTCCATTGGTAAAGGTTATCTAGGAAAATTAATCAGAATGCAAATGTTATTAAACTAATAATATTAAATCCTCTCTAATTAATAACAGACTTTAGAATTTACTCTGAATAGAAAATTACTTGTGACCTATTTTCCAACTGAAGATTAAAGCCCTGTGATTTAAAGCACCAACGCTAAGAATGACTGGTTTATGCAAGGAGACGCATGTAGACAGAAGCTTTGGGAATAAATTTTCTATAATCAAGTCCTCGATTCACTATTCAATTTTCATGTTCCAATACAGGTAACACATCTTTTTAACTCTTTTGTTTTTAAGTATGTAATATGAGAATCATTACAATCAATGCTCCCCTTAGAATGAGGATACTTCGTGGTACAAGCAAAAGTTCATTACAATTTCTAGATCAGGACAAATTCTGATTAAATACTAGATTTTTATTATTAAAATATAAACCACCTTAACTTAAAATAAATGTTATGATTTGTCAGATATAAAACAGATTTGTACAGACTTTTCCTGACTTGTTTTGTCAGGAAAGTGAGACGTGAAAGAGACAGTGAAAAATAGAAGTTGTAATAGTTCTGAAGAGCTTGTATTGGTACTAACAAAGAGTTTTATCTTTAACATTTAAGCATTTCATCAGTTAAACCCTTTCCTAATCCTGTTCTCCAAATTTTAGTTTAGGGCCTCATTACTATCTATTTCTCACTCCCAAGCTCCCACACAAAGGTAGCTAAATTTTACTTCATACTTCCAGTGAATTCAGTTAAAATTCCAATAGCTAAACGTATTTTAATGATTTTTCTAACAGATTTGTTTTCTCAGGCAATTTGAGTGTTACAAACATAAGGATAACTACTTCAGGGTTTTCTGCCAGTTTCACAAGAACATGTATTGTGCCTGATTTTTCATTGCTATATTCTCAGTATTTAATACAACACCTCCAACATAGAAGGCATATTAAAATATTTTTGAATTATTAACTTCATGATTTCAAAGTATAGCAATTTATGGCTCAAAAAAATTTTTGTAGAGTATGGGAGTGATAGAGAAAATGACATGAAATTAGATAGATAACTGCACTGAGTCAAAGCATATACCTCAGGAGAAAAATTCCTTAGCCAAATCTGTACTGAAAAATGTAAAATGTCCCAAAGATTATAAACGTAGGGTAGAAAATAACATGTAACCACTGGATTATTTTAACTAATGTTGATCAATTCTCCTGATCCATTTAGATAATTATTTTATAATATAGAATCTAGATTTCTACACATGGCATTATAATCAGCTACTTATTTACTAGTTACATGAAAGTAAAGGATTTGCCTGACTTATCTTGCTTGGTATCTATTTACATCAAGTAGTTTCAGAAAAATTAAGATGTTTTATTAAAGAACTTTATAAAAACACTAATAAGCATGTATGTTGTCTATGTTTGCTTTATTTGGCCACAACATAAGTCTCACTGTGGTCAGGACAATATACTCTTTAATATATTGACTAGTGATTTGTAGATGATTGGTAAGTATATGCTGATCAAATACTACACAAAGGTAAATGCCACAGATGTTTTGATTTGTGAAATCAGAAGAACACAAAGTTCACATTTTGAGAATAAGTTCAAATTATTAGAAAAATACATGTATTATCTTATTAGCATAGATGGGAAACAAGACCCAGCTAACCAAGGAAATCAAGTAATAACTGATAACTCCACTAATCAATGCAAACTCAGAAAATTTAGTACAAATATCCAAGAGACAGAAGGCCAAATATTCAAAACTAGCCAGGATTCAGAAGGTCAAAGATTTAGCAAGTGAATTAAGGCATATAGATAATTTAAGTGACAAACCAAGATATTGTTCCAACCTTTATTTGTGTTCCCTGCTAGTAAGTTTTTCACCATCCATCCATCCATCCATCCATCCATTCATCCATCCATCCATCCAAGCATTTGTTGAATAAGTATTTGCTCTACCAGCAGTTAGGAATTAAGCACTAAAGACAAGTGTGCATCTGCTAGATTCAAGCAGCCTGTTTGGCCACCATGTTTTATAACTGGCAGTTCTACATTTCTATACAAGACCAGAACTGCCTGGTCAATCAGCCATAGAAGCCAAACCTTACAAGGTATCTTCAAATCAACCAAGAGCAGAAAGCTTGATTGCTCTGGGAAAGCTATGCATCATGACATATGATTAGGAATGCCTGGGGGGTTGGGGTGGCAATGATGATATATGACAAGGGACCCCAGAAGCTGATCAGTGGAACACCTTGTTGATACTCAACAAGGCACCATAGTCAGGGGTTTGGGTATGGTTTCGTTTACAACACTTGGTTGTCAAGCAGATAAAAATTATCTGATCAGCAGACTCATGTCCCCCCGAAGCCCTAGATAACAAAAGTACATTCTTTATTTCACCCACATTTTTCGCTTTGTCCTTCTACCCCATGTAACAGATACTATATGATTATTCTATCAATAAAAAAAATCCAGAACTTTGCTTGTTCAGCATCATCCTGCGATGTACAGCCTGCTCAGAGACTCCCGTGTATAGATGCAGTGTTGCTACAACAGACCAGAAAGTAGTAATGTAGATGCATGTCTGTCTCCACGAGCTTAAAGGTTAGAAAAGAATCAGTTCATTTATAATAGTAAAATGTAACAAGAGCTATGATGAGGGAGCAGATCACTTATTCTATAATCAAAAAAGGGGTTCCTAAAATATATTTCCAAGTTGAGATCTAAAAGGTAAACAGGGCTTTCTAATTTTAAAGAAAACAGCAGTAATACATCCCTCTAAGCTGAGAGAGAAGGAAATTACAGTTGAGAGTATCAAGAAGGTGGTCATCAGCCTTTCTCTTAGTAGCTAACAAGGTCCTGAGGTCCCCTCGAGACCCTCATCCAAAGATGCTGCTGCTATGGATGCAGCAAAGAAGGCTATTTCACCTGACTTTATTTATGTTTATCAGGAGCCACTGTAAACATAACAGTGGCAGCAGCGCTCTATCAAGGAAGGCAAGTGGAAATCTGTGAGATGATTGAAAATCACTTGTCAACACAAAGTCAAGAAAATACCAAACAAATTCGCGGCAGAACATGGGCTTGATTTTTTTGTTGTTTATTTTCTTTTTTTTTATGCAGAGGAGGATGATGGCACAAAAGATTCAAGCTACACAGTACTCAAGCTCAAAGAGGGGGCATTTATTTTAGATAAACTATGTATTTGCACTTCCAGATTCTGCTAAGTATCTGAACCAACGGGTATCTGACGATGGCACTAATACGCATAAATCATTGCCATCAGCATCCCTTGATGCTGTGAGTTGTGTGCCTCAAACACAAGGATCAGGAAAATCCCTTATTCCCAGACATCTTCTGATCATATTGACTTCAGATGAAAACATAACTTCAGGATCTACCATCTTATTCTCAGATGTTCACGGCGACTTTTAACATGCTTTGATTAAATTATCCAGCAACCCAAGGCTTAGGCCTGCCTCACAGCCCCTCTGTTATCGCTGAAGACCTTCTTTGTAGACACAGAATTATAACATACTGTCAGGAATTATTCTCCAAATTGGTTCAGAATAAGTCCATGCACTGCCCTGGGCTCTGTGTTCTGTTAATATCAATGAGAATTCCAGGTCAGCTTTTCTCTAGAATAGATCTTAAGCCACCTCTATACTCATGGTATTTATTGCACAATTGGAACTTCAATATTTCCCAACTGAAAGATATTCTCACCCAGGGGTGTCTATTGAAGAAAGAGAATGCTTATAAAATTCTTTATAAATGTGCATACTTTTTCTCGTCATTTTAAAAAAATTTCCTATTAACTGAGTGTTCAAGAAAAATAACTATTTTTCTAAGAAAAGAATATCAGTGAGAAAAGTGGCATTACTTTATGTTTTTGTAAATTTCTTTTATACAAGCTTAATAGGTGACAGCTGGACTCTTATAACATCTGCTTCTGCATTAATTCTATTGATTATGTTGTTTTTGCTAAAATGCATGGAGCAAATACAGCCTCACGCAGATAGGTAGTTCAGGATGAGAAGAGTATTGAGTCTTCAACAAGGTCTTCGGGACCCCTTCATCCTCAGGACACACTTAAGAGAGGTTGATCTAATCTGCAGGCAATTAAATCTGTTTAATTCTGGGACAAATTATACAAACCCTGGTATGGGAGGGAGATGAGTCACTGAGACCATATTGTAAAATCTGGTTTATGTAGAAGTAGTTTTCTCTTTGTGGTTCTATTCACTCATCACCTGGGAGGAAGATGTTGCCTCCAGTTTGATTCACTTTAGCCACCTACTTCCCTGTGCCTGAATAGGCAGAGATGCGAGTGAACACACAGCATCATTTGTTAGATAATAGCCTTGGTGGGAGTCTTTGAATATTTAGCATTACACACTTGATTACATTTTAAAATACATATGAAACATTTTATATATCCTATAGCTTTAATACAGGTGTGATCGTATAAGATTTTTTTTTAATTTTAAGTTTCCATTTTTTCTTTTAGGTATAACTGGCTTATGTTTTGTTAAGTTTAGAGTGTGCAACATGTTAATTTGATACATTTATATATTTCACATGTGATTACCACTATTGTGTTAGCTAACACATCTATCACCTCACACAATTACCATTTCTTTTTCTGTGTTGAGAATAATTAAGATCTAATATCTAAACAACTTTGAAGCTTACAATACAATATTGTTGACTATAATCACTGTGCTGTTTGTTATAGCCCCTGAACTTATTTATCTACTAGCTGCAAATTTGTACCCTTATATGTATTTTCAAAATTCCTCCACCTCTCAGTCTCTGATAACCACTAATCCACTGTTGTTATGAGCTTAGCTTTAGATTCCACATATCAGTGGAATCATACAGTACTTATCTTTGTCTGACATACCAATTTGTATAATGCTATCATAGACCATCTATGTTATCTCAAACAGCTGGATTTCCTTCTTTCTCATGGCTGAGTACTATTCTAAGATATAGCAATATATAGATACTGATGTATTAACATATAGAGATATATATGGACATGGATATAGATAAAGACAATGGACACAAATTTTTCAGACCTTGGCTATTTTGAGTAATGGGGCAAATTGATTAACAATTTTCATTAACTTGAAATATTTACATGGGATTGTTAGTATGGTGGTTTTACTTTTACTTTTCTGAGGAGCCTCCATACAGTTTCCAGAGTGGCTGCACCCACTCACACACTCACCACACCTGACACCCTTGCCAACATTTGTCATCTCTTGCCTCCATGACAGCCATCCTGACAGGTGTGAAGGGATAGCATATTGAACTCTGACATATATTTCCCCTGACGTTAGTGATATTGAGGAGCTTTCCATGTATCTGTGGGCTATTTGTATATCTTCTTTGGAAAAATACCTGTTCAATTCCTCTGCCCATTTTTTAAAAGATTTTTATTGTTGCTACTGAATATATATATTGAATATATATCAGATATTAATCCCTTAGCCAAAATACAATTTGCAAGTGTTTTCTCCATTCAACTGGCTACCCTTCGTTTTGTTGATTTTTTTTCTTTTTCTGTCTTTTAGTTTGATGTGGCCCCACTTGCATTTTTAAACCCAGTTTAACATACTAAAAGGGAAAGAAAGGCATCAGGGGAGCATGTTGTGGAGTCTGTCTGATCCAGGGATATAAGGTAAATTGAGTGAGATGAGGACTTTCTGTCTTACTGAACTTTCTTAAGGACGATTCTCACACATCCGCAGGAATCCCTCATTTCCAAGCAAGACAAAGATCAACTGATGTGCCTAGAAGAGGCTGAGGCACGTCAGGTTCATCAAAGGGAAGAGTGTGAAGGCCGGACTCTGAGCCAGCCGGACCAGGAGTCATGGAAAAGACTCCTTTTCAGCTCCTTCCTCTGAGGGTTCGTTCAGGACTGCTGACACAAAATGTGTCTATTCCTTTTGAACAAGCTACTAGTCACTCCAAAATAGGAAGATTTCAGTAGGGAAGCATGCCAATCTTAGACAATGGAGAATACATTTCATTTACCATCGTCTAGAGTTGGGCCTTGTCAGACAACCATTTGGGTTGAGAGAATTATTTCTTTCACACAGGTATACAACACTGCAGAGGTAAAACTAAAAGCTCACAGATAAAGAACAAACACATTTAAGGGAGTATAAGCATACTTAATAATAGTATTAAGCATACTTAATAATACTTAATAGTGAGAATAAGCATACTTAAGGGGGGGGGGGAGAGAGAGAGAGAGAGAGAGAGAGAGAGAGAGAGGAGGCATAGGTCCAGAAAAGGGTGGTCCAGCTCACAGGTGCTATGAGACACTGCCATAGATAAGTGGCATTTGCCTTTTATCAATTAGTATGGGCCATGGATAGTGGTCTAGTTTATTCCTTTGCATGTCTTTCTCTGAACTTACACTATTAAAATAATCTAAATAATTAAAATCTAGCACTTGGTTACTATTTTTTATTTCACAATGCTTTATACAGTTTTCATTTTGTTGAAATCTGGCTTCCATGCCTGGGCTGTCTTCCTGCGCATAAGCAGGAGAGGCCTAACCAGCTCACCCATCCATCAGATTTGGACACCCAAGGTCTTCAAAGAAGAGCTGCTGAATTTTGAGAACTACTTGTTGTCTTCCTTCTATAAGTGAATAGAAATGAGTTGGTGAAGCAACTGAGACTGACATCTCTAAACCTTTGTACCTTTCATTGTAAAGAAAGGCCTTCTAGAGCACATAACAAAAATATTAATTTAGACTGGCCCCAAAGGAGGCTAAGAAAACCCAGCTCCTAAAACATTTTTCTCTAAGGAGACAAAACTTTAACAAACATGACAAGCATTGATACAAGAGTTCTGTAGTTCTGAAAACCCCATGTGAGTATTTGATAAAACATACTGGATAAGTTAGCATCTGCTTTTGTGCTGGTGTAAACAAGAGAGACAAAGAGCGAGTGACAGTCAAAGAGGAAGAGAGAGACAGAAGAGAGAGGATTGTACATCTATTGGCACTGTGTACACATACATGCTATAATAGTGTGTCGGGGTGGGCGGGGGTGCATATAAGTGTATATAATCACTCTCCAAGTCCAAAGGGAGAGTAGTGGTATGATTAATAAGTTATTTGACAGGAAGAATAATTCTGTACTTAGTATATGAGTTATACCATATCAATGAGAAAAAGTAGATACAATATCATATTTAATATTTGTAAGCATCAAAATTGTTGCTGGGAAACTCACGTCTACATTACATTGGATGTATTTCTGTTTATACTGATTTTTGTTTTGATTTCCACAGGCCCCCATACTCTCTCATGTGCTTAGACTTTCTGACATTTTCAAGAGTCTGGGAAAACTAGAAACTATGGATTAGCAGAAGGGAGGAATGAGAGGTCTAAAAATCTGTTCAGACCAAACATGAGGAGTTACAGCCTGCATCCAAATTTCTGATCTGATATTATCACATGTGATATGTCAATTCACATTTTAGAGCCAATTTTTAATCAATTTAAATGATAATGGCAATGCTAACCTTCGATGTGACAGAAAGGTTGTGAGACCAAAGTAGTAGAAGTTATGAAAATTATTTATAAAGTTAATGTTTCTTTACAAATAAAAGCCCTAGGTGATTGATGAGCTACAACAGAAGAGGTAAAAACAGAGCAATATCATCACATTGAATATGACAGGGAACTCAACGTAGAACATTTAGAGAATTGCACTAAGCTGAATGATAATGGGTCATATTGGAGTGATAGTCTGGGCTCCCTAAACATTATGAATTTTATCCATTTTCAATCCTAGAAAATAATGTTTATATCATTTCCACTATATTGTAGTGCCTTTTGATGGCTGATAACTGTCTAATGTAATAGTTCTGTACTTCTATAGAAGTAAATCATCACAATATGCAAGATTTGGTTGTACTTGAGAATTTTCCCATAATCTCAGATACTAGTCCATCTTTCTCTCTGATTCAGTTTTTGCATGGTACTTACACTTTGGGCAAGTAGGAAGCTATAGATTTCTTGATTACAGGCGTTTCTGTCAGTAAAACATTCTACCAGTGTATAGCACATAGAAAATCATACATGAGTATCCACTATGATTATTTTTTATAATAATGAATGCTAAAGTTATAAGTCTATGAATTTTCCTCTGAACAATATTTTGGCTATTTATTGTTTGCTTGTTATTTGACTACATTTTGAATCTCATAATTTTGTAGGGATTTTTTCTTGATATATTTAATTATATTTGACATCATTTGTAGTCCCCAGGGAATTCCCACCACCATTTCACTTGTGCACCTTCACTTCAGTCCCTTGTGCTCTTTCTGCCCTCATCCCGGTCTCTACCCCCCAACCCCCAAATGATCCCTTCGGTTTCTCTTTGACCTTTTGTTCTTGTGTTTTTTTGTTTGTTTGCTTATTTTTTTTGTTTGTTTTAGACTCTAATTGCTCATTTCCTTGGGCTCTCTCTTGTATTTTTTTGGTAGTTGTTCCTTTACACTCCTCCTAAAAGTGAAGCCATATTTTTCTCTTGCTTTCTGACTTATTTCACTGAGCATAATTCCTTCTAGCTCCATCCATGTTTCTATAAATGACTCATTTTGATTGCTGAATAGTATTCCATTGTGTATATGTACCATATCTTCTTGATCCAGTCATCTACTTTTCGGCATTTGGGTTGTTTCCAGGTCTTAACAATTATAAATAGTGCTGCAATAAACATGGGGGTACAGCTATCCTTTTGGATCAATGTTTTTGTGTCATTTGGGTAGATCCCTAGCAGTGGGATTGCCAAATCATATGGTAGCTCTATTTTTAGTAGACTGAGGAACCTCCATATGGCCTTCCATAGTGATTGGATTAACTTACATTCCCACTAGCAGTGTAGTAGGGTTCCTTTTTCTCCACATCCTCACCAACATTTGTTGTTGTTTTTTTGATATGTACCATTTTTACTGGTGTAAGGTGATATCTCATTGTGGTTTTAATTTGCATTTCCCTGATTATGAAGGATGTTGAGCATTTTCTCATGGCCTGTTGGCCCTGTGCATGTCCTCTTTGGAGAAGTGCCTTTGGAGAAGTGTCTTCTGCCCATTTTTTGAGTGTTTTTTTTACTTTGTTTTTCTTGAGTCTTATGAGTTCTTTGTATATCTTTGTGATCAGACCCTTGTCCATTTTGTGGAGAGCCAAGATTTTTCCCAGTCAGTGGGGGTTCTCTTTGTTTTGTTTAATGTTTCCTTCGCTGTACATCTTTTTAATTTGATGTAGTCCCAGCTGTTTATCTTCTCTTTCATATTTATTGCTTTGGGAAATGCATCCTTAAAGGCATTACTGAGATGTATGTCTTGTAATGGTTTACCTATGTTTTCTTCTATATATTTTATGGTTTCAGGTCTTACATTTAGTTCTTTTATTCATTTTGAGTTGACTTTTGTACATGGTGTGAGATAGTGGTACAGTTTAATTTTTTTGCATGTGGTGGACCAGTTTGTCAGCACCATTTACTGAATAAGCTGTCTTTGTTCCATTGTATACTCTTTGCTCCTTTGTCAAAGATCAATTGTCCATAGTTGTGTGGTAAGCTATATATGACAAACCCACAACTAATATTATCCTCAAAGGTGAAAAACTGAAAGCATTCCCCTTAAGATCAGGAACAAGACAAGGATGCCCACTCTCTCCACTACTATTCAATATAATACTGGCAGTCTTAGCCATAGCAACAAGACAGGAAAAGGACATACAAGGAATTCATATAGGGAAAGAGGAAATAAAACTATCATTATTTGCAGATGATATGGTAACATACTTGGAAAACTCTAAAAACTCTACAGAATATCTAATTAAAACAATCAACCAGTTTAGTAAAGTAGCGGGATACAAAATCAATGCACAAAAGTCAGTGGCCTTCCCATACACAGACAACCAATCTGAAGAAGAAATCAAAAAATATATACCCTTTACAATTAAAACCAAGAAAATCAAATACTTGGAAATAAACCTAACAAAAGAAACAAGATGTATATAGAGAAAATTATAAAACACTGTAAAAAAAAATAGAAGACATGAAGAAATGGAAAGATATCCCCTATTCATGGATAGGAAGAATCAACATTATCAAAATGCCCATCCTACCAAAAGCAATTTACAGATTCAATGCAATACTAATAAAAATCTCAATGAAATTCTTGAAGGAAATAGACCAAATATTGATGTAATTCATATGGAGACACAAAAAAACCCAATTAGCCAAAGCTAATCTTGACAAAAAAGGAGAATGGAGGTATCACACTCCCATACATCAAACTCTACTACAAAGCAATAGTAATTAAAACAGCATTGTACTGGAACAAAAACAGACACACAGACCAATGAATCAAAGAATTCTGAATTTTCAGTTTTAAAAGATCACGTGGATCAATGTCAATTTTTAAGAGAAAAATAAGAACAACATAACCAAATGTTATTTAAGCAATATCAGAGTAATTTCTAAAGTATATATAAATAATGACTGATGAAAATAAACTGGGGGGGGAGGGGGGAGGAATCTTCTTTGTTTATTGATATTTTGCATGACCTAATTTGAAAATATCTGTAGTTATACCTAAACTATTATTATTTTCAAGGAGGTGCTTCCTTAACCAAATAAAAATGAAAATTCAAACAAAATAAAAAGTTTCACCTTGATAATGACCAAATGTATAATTCATTTCATAGACCCTTAAATAAAAGTATCACTTTTTAAAAATTATCTGGGTTATTAATGCATTTTCAAAACTTTTCTGCAGTGTAGAGCTAAGCCTTTCTTTCTTAAATTAGTAAGGGAGACTCCAAACATTCTAGTTCTTTATTTATTTCTTAAATGTCAGCTTTAAGGATAAACCGCTACCTACTAATAAATTCATAGCTAGAAATCAATTTTGAAAAATCTTCAGCCACTCTATGGCAACTCATTTTCTTTTGGTTATATAATCAGCATCATTATTATTAGCATGATATTCTGGGTTTTCCCTTTGGAAAGCTTGAAGAAATTGCAAAGAGAGTAGCTATGTAGATTTGACATGCCCTTTACAAAGTCTCCATTAGTTGTCTCATTTGGAAAATATGAATCAAATGAACAAAGTACAGGTTTAATTTTGTTTCATTAGATTGTGAAGAGACCAACATGAATTAATTAGTGTTAACTACAACACGCTTCACTAATATCCCGCCAACACAAAGATTTCCTACAGTGCCAGGATGAGAGACATGTTCAGGATGATAAGAGAGAAATGTAACTGGGTTGGTATGATTGTTATTACAATTACTGCTGCCACGTTTTAATTGAAAAGGGATTTTGCATTGGAGGGGGGAAGAAATAAGCTCTATTAAGATCCTGCATAGAAATTTAATTTAGTTTTAGTAGGATAATTTTATGTTAAATGGATGCAAATTAATTATTAAGGCATATTTATTGTGATTATTCAGACATGCAACAACATCTTGAAATGACAAACGGATTTTTGAAAAGTAGCTCAGCCATTGAGCCCATGTTGTGTTAAAGTGATGGTGAATTTAGAAGAAATCTTGGGTACGATAAGTGACCGTTTATTTGGTAAGGGAGAGGCTATGTCTGCAAAGGAGATATTCCATGGCAAGTTGTTGATTTCAGGTTATGACTGCTCATTTGAACTTGAGCACCTCTTGTTATTAAAACACCTGCTGCATAAGTGATGTTATTTTTCAATACTCTGAAGACTGGTTTTGCTTTCTATATTATTGCATCATAAATCACAACAATGTTAGCAAATTATTGGTAACGTTTTGTCCTCCAGGGTTCTTACACATCCAATGGAACAAGGAAAGGCAAAGTACAAACTACAAGCAGTGCTAAATATTGTATTCTTAGGTATATGCACACAAAAAGATCGGCATTGCAGTGTTTTCTGATAATTGTATTCTGTCTCATAACTATAATCAACAAAGCAATGTCATTCAGCTCTTATTCCAGGCAAATGTTCTCGTTAGTACTTCTAGGTCTCATTGAAAGCTTACAGTGACTTAACTGAGTTTATGCCTCTCCCCCACTGCCATCCAACATATATATTTATATATATACGTATACATATATATCATAAACACAAAGTTTTTAATTATTTCTTACTTTTGGTATTGCCCATACATACATAACTCTGGAAAATGCAGGAGATAGCCATGGCTTGGCCCCAACACTCAAGTTTCTAATGATAAATATGACTTAAACACATCATTACAAGAAAACAATTACATGCTTGACATTTCCATGATGTGAGGTGATAGTCTGCAGTGAATTGGGAATTTTTTGGGGGGTCATTAATGAAGGATTAAATTACAGATACAGAAATTGGATAGGCAGAGAGATGGAAGATTGCTCCAGAGAAGGTTAGTGGTGATTTTTCTATGTTAATGAGCCAATGAATGAAGACAAATCTTCATTTGGAAAGTACCAATAAGCTGAGATCAATGGGGTTCAGACTTTGGGTTGCTTTGGTAGAAGAGGGAGTCCATGTATCCTCAGTGATAGGCAAACTGATATTTTAAAGAGAATTTAAATGTCCAATATCTCATTCGGGGCCATGGTCACTTCCTAGGAGATGTGGATGCTGAGTCAGGCTTGAACTTCTCCACCACTAAGATCTGCTGAAGTAAAATCTCTAAGAATTTCTCCTCTTAGCTCAGCAGTGAATTTCCAAATCTGGCTTCCCTGAAGAAGACTGCCATAAAGTTCTTCAAACAATTGCAAAATAAAGAAATTTGTAGGAAGGATTTGCTACAAACCAATGTGCTTCATACCTCACTATAGAGACAATTTGAAAAGATCTAAGTTGGTATTGTTTGGATAATGGTATGAGCCTTCCACCATCTTACCACACCACTGTGGTCATCCCTTTACAAGTCAAATATAAACATTATGATTCTTAAATTCTATCATTTGGACAATGATTAATTGCATGAAAACACTTATGTCCATGAATTCTAACAAAAATGCACTAAGGTTTTTGGTACTAATGTTCTAAAAAGACTGATAAATGAGGTGGCTTCCCCCTGAAAAGAGAACTTTATCTCCACAGCAATGCATAATTTTGAAAACTTTAGAAAATGGGGGAAATTTTGCTCTTCTCTCTTGAAATTATGAAAAAATACTTTTGCATATTGTAAAATCAGGGAAGAGCTAAAAATATGTTTAGAATCATTTTGAAATATCTGTGCACATGTTTGCTAACCTGTCATTTATTTTTATATTATTGTTGGCTGTAGTAGCAATTGTTGCCCTTTGCTTATTTTTTCCCTCCAGGGTCAGGCAATACTAGACAAGTTAATGATGATCACTGTCACTTAAAGTGGTGACAAACTTCAGTATTAAGTCTCTATTTCAGGACTCTCTTCTTTTTCAACTCAATGCAGTGTTTCTAACTTCTTTCTCAACCAGTCATACATTATCAAATATAGCTAATATTTTCATTTTAATATCTGAATGTTTACATTCCTCAGTGTTTTTAAGACAATGGTGTAGGTAATAGTTTGTGATCTCAAGAAGTGACTTAATTGGTTATTTACTTCTCAAACTATTCATTTGTTTTGCTGTCCAACATATTCCCTCCTGATATGGTTAGTTCTTAATAGAAAATATCTTTGCTATTTTATTACTTTTATGAATCATGGTTAGAATCATTATTCCCACATTCCACATCTTAATCTTAACATAGACTGACTTCCAATACACAGTAGATACTAACCTAAAACTGATTCATTTATATTATCCATTTTCTAGCATGACCCTATTAACAGGAGCAAAGTGTGTGCAAAGTATAAGCTGGCAGAGTCAGGAAATAGACATGAATTCCCAGAACTGCGTGTAGAGGACAGACTGCAGACACAGTTCCCAAACTGATGCTCCCCCTTACACCTGGCTCTGGACCTCCTTCCACTGTTTGCAGTCACAGGTCAGACACTGAAGTTAGCTTCTGAGTGTAATGTCTGTGCCCTATTTACAACACTTCACTCACCAAGACAAATGGGCCCCAGCCAGGCGCACTATATTCTGAACCCATTCCTTGTGGGTTTCATCATTTTGTTCTTTGACCGAAAGTGCAGTTCTGAATATATATCTGTCAGGAGAGGTTTCTAGAGAGACACTGAAATTTAACCCTAAGTTAGGTGAATCCTAGAGATGGAGCTGTAAGATAAAGTAACAATGTGCATTTTGTGATGTTTCATCCCAGTTCTCCCACTGGTGCCCTGTCAGAGGAATTGTCCACTTGTCAGTGTATAAACAGAGTGGCTATACCTGGAACCTCACGCTACCTCAGACTGCTCTGGGTCACCTCAAGAATTAACCCTCAGTCCATATCCATTAATTTACACATGCATTTTACTTCTGTGTATTTGCCATATTTTTGTCCTATGCTGGAAGCTATACCTGAGTAAGTATTCTTTCTTTATGGACTACCATATGCTTTCAAATACCCTCAATCCTCTTGACATGCTCTGTCTTTCTTGTCCCTTCACTGCATGATTACTTTTTCCATTCTTCCATTCAGTAAGTATTAATTGAAAACACCTCATTTGTTTCCACGTGACACAATTTCAAGTATTTATTTCCTCAAATAACTGAAAAGTTTACGGAAGAAACACATGATGGCTACATCTAGGGTCCTGGAGAGAATACTCAAATATCTCACTCTACAGCTATATAGATGTAAATATAGGCATTCTTCCACCATCCCTTTTCTCTCAAAGTGTTGACCTCATTGTCTTATTGAAGATGTTCTTCTCCAATTAGATGGGGTAAATAGCTATATGGTGTGTAACTTATATGTCCTTAGAGTTTTGGACTCTGAGAAACACTTTCTCAAAGTTCTCTCAGAAAAGTCTTGGGAAGGCTAATGATTACCTGGCCTGGTTTTCCACCCATTTAAAGTGTTCAAGATCAAACATACCAGTATCACATAAAATGGTTCCTATATGATCCCTGAACAAATGATTGTAGGCAACACACTACACATTGACCAATTGTTATCTTAGACATTGGACACACAGAGGTGAAAGCAGTGCTGATTGTATCCCCAAAAGTCACAGTTCTAAATCCCACAATCCTGAACGTTGAAATGCTTAAAATCAAACTTCCCAATGTTGAAAATCTGAAAGCCAAAATGAAGCAGTGAAAATGCAGGTAAGAAATGTAAGAGCCCTCCCCAGCCAAATTATTCAATCATATATGGCCTCTTCTCCTTCATGCATAGTACCACACCTGCCTTCAAAAAGCACTCTTTGTCAGAGAATAAAAAGAATTTGACAGGCTCAGAGACCTTCTAAACCAAAGACACGTGCTGATGTAGAGGTTCCTCCAGAATTAAAAAATGGAATAAACGGTGAACTATTCTTAGATAGAAAAACAAGTACATGGATCACTTTATTATTGAGATGGCACTTTCAAAGTCATCCCCACTGTTCAACTATATAAAACTCACACCCCTGTTGGACTCCAAACTTCTAGAATGTATCTGCTTGTTTATATATTAATGACTTGAAAACAGCTTTATAATACTTATTTGATGATTTGGTGGATTTTTTAGAAGAATATGGACTCAATGAAATCCCCAAAACTATAAAGACAGATTTGGCATTAAGTGTAATCAAGTCTTCTAAAAGTGAATTTAAAGGTGTTACCAAGAAATTGTTTTGATTTTGTTTTTGTTTTTTCCCATTTAGCCCAATGTATTTGATAGATTGGTCACATAATAAAGCAGCAACAAAACATTCAGTTTAAAAATGTGCTGTTTGTCTGCATTAGCATTCCTTCCAACTGATGAAATCCAGTAGCTTTTAATGAAGTAAAGCTGCCTTTGCCCAAAGAAATCAGTGAAATTACTTGCTGGTTCTCTCATTGATTATGTCAACTGGTTTCTTATTTCTCACCATATCCTTTGGTCAAGGTCAGTCACTATAAGCCTCTCCTCCAGGCAATAAACTCCATCCAATAATAATAATAATAATAATAAACAACTTTTCCAATCAAGAATATTTTGAAGTTTGTCTATTGTTATGTGTTATTATCCTAGCTCAGACATTCATTCCATAACTATGATATTAAACATGTGTATACACCTAGGAATCCTGCGCTGATCACTGATGATAAAGAATATATTAACTGAAACATGTTTCAAGAATTCTGAGTGGAATTCACTTAGATAGACATTGATGTCTATCTAGCAAGATAATTTCGAGTATAGATATATAGAGGGTGCTGGAAGAGCATAGAATAGATGCATGAGTTTCAGGATAGGGAATCAAGAGAGGCTTCCTGAAAATCTGAGGCTTTCAGCTAAGTTTGCAGGAGACATAATATGTAACAGCCCAAGGTTTTCAAGAAGTTACAGCAGGCTAGTATGGTTTTCACAGAGAACACATGCCATCAGTGGCAGGAAATAGAACAAAGATAATGTCAAATAGAAGATCCCAATTTGTCATAGACATCAAAATCACCTAATAAATTTATAAAGAGCTAGATACCTGGACAGCCCACAAAATTAGGTTCGATGGGACGCAGTATTCTACATATTTAACAAGGTCTCTTTCTAGAGCATTATTTTGGATCATGGAAAGTCTTAAATGCCGAGCAAAGACTTTTGAAAGAGATCCTAAAAGAGTCAAGTGGTTATTAAAAGAGCATTAGTAGGAGAAGGATAAGAGCCATTTGTTGAGAAGTTTCTATACAGGAGAATCACATTGGGGAATGAGATCTACTTAATACATTTATACCCTAAGCACATAATTCTTGTCCCACACTATTTAAAAAGCAAAACTGAACACAACTAAGATGTCCCACAAACTCTCTAGGTTTATGATGAATTAAAAGCAGCTTCTTAAAGTCACGTGAAAATAGGAACATATTAAGATGTATCTCTGAAAAAAAGCTGCCAGTGCTTCTGTGAAGTTTAAGGAGCTTTTCCTTAAACGAAATCAAGTAATTCATTTTGAATTAAAGTTAAACACTTGGCTTAGTTCTCTTTCATTTTTCTTCTTGTAAATCTCTCACTAAATTAATTAAGCTGGCGTTCAAAACTGGCAGCCAACCTGACACAGGAGACTGTGCAGCAAGCGGGGTGTCGACAATAAAATTAGAACAAAAGTGAAAATCTGCTTCCTGGAAAGGGCAGTTCTGTTCTTTTTTCTCTGCCTCCTCTCCACCTGCCATCACACACACCACTGACTACCAAGCCCTCTATTGTTGAATGCTTCAATCCTGAGTCCCAGCTGACACTATTGTCCTGTTATCTGTAAGGTGTGAAAAATGCATGCACATTAAAAAGGAAACTCGACCAGTTTCCACTCACAAGCTTAATGTCATGTTGCCACTGAGCTTATAAACCAAAGTCAGGTGGAAGCAAAGCAGCACCCAATGACAGCAGAGACACGAGCCCAGAATGAAAATAAAGTTGATCCTGAGATTCTATCAACAACCAGCATGATGGTTCTGATGTGTCAACTGGACCTGGGTAAAGGATGGCCAGAGAGGTGGCTATACACATTCTGGGTGTCTGTGAGGGTGCTTCAGGAAGAGATTACCACTTACTCCATAGACACAGTACAGATGATCACCCCCACCAGTGCATGTGGGCACCACCCAATTTGTTGGAGCCCTGAATAGAATAAAAAGGCAGAGGAAGAAAATTTGTTGTTTGTTTGTTTAAAATGGGACACACATCTCCTGCCTTTGTACACTGGGGCAGCTGATACTTGGACTTCACTCTAGACCTGGGACTTATCCCCTCAGCCCCTCTGGTTCTAAGGTCTTTGGAATTAGACTCAATTACACTGTTCATTTTTCTGGTTCTCCAATTCACACATGGCAACTCTTGGGATTTCTCAATCTCTAAAATCATTTGAGTCAATTCCTGTAATCAATCACTTCTCATATATTTCTCTCCAATTACCATATTGGTTGTTTTTGTGAAGAACCTTGCTTAATATACCAGATACTAACCAAAATATATGAGCTAAAGTTAATTTCTCTTCTAATTACTTGTTCTCTACATCACCCCCTCCCTCCCTCTCTTTCCTTATTCTTCCTTCTTTTCCTCCTTTATTCCTTTTCACTACATAAATTGAGCACCTACTATGTGTAAGACACTGTTCAGTGGTGAACAATGTAGACAAAGTCCTGCCCCACTAAGGAACTTGCATTTTTGTGGACGAAACAGATTATGTGCAGTTAGAAGTAAATGAACAAAAATAATTAAAGGTTGAGATACTTCTAGAAAGCAACAAGACAGAATGGATAAAGGATTAGAGTGGGGTACTGGGTACGGTGTGGAAGGCTGTGAGCAGCATGAGGAGGAGCTAAGAAAGCTTGACGAAGTGTGTTCCTGGCAGCAAGAAGCAGTAAGAAAGGCTCTCAGAAAGGTGCTCTGAGGATGCAAGTAGAATGTATTTGTCTCTGAGGAATGCTGTATCTATTGTTTCCATTCCTTTTTGATACAAAAATCACATTTTATAAGAGGTCTAAGAGGAGATTTCACAGAGTTGTGTTACCTAATCTCTGAAGTGAAGAGGTTGCTTTCCAAGTGAGTCCCTCAGGATCCTTTCTTGTAAGTTTAAGATACAGTAGCTTAAGGGCATGAGGAACAGGGCATCTAACAAGAAACATCAGTAGGAAAGGTCTCTGTAGGAGCAGAGCTGTTCCCTACCATAACTAACTTTTATTCTAAGTTTCATAATCAGCAGGACTCCCCCTAGGGCTGACTGTGGCAAAGAGGAAGGCAATCTTGTCATCTGCAGTAATTATATGGGCTCAGTTACTTGAATCCCTGAAATTTGTTTGACCTGAAGATTAAGGCAATTTAAAGCTCAATTTGTTTTGGTTTTGAAGTTTGTGTGTGTGGGGTGGGGGGTGATGAAGGACTAGGGGTGGGGGAGGTGTTTCCTATTTTTTAAATGCTAAATTATGGCAACTCTGAAATACAAACTAGACCCTGGGGGCAAGAAGGATTAGGAGGGAGGAGGGCTGGAAAAGCCCTTCCCACCTCTGATTTGTGCCTGTCTCCAGAATGCAAGGTGATATGATTTGACACCAATTAGCTGGTGTGTATAATATCCACCCCCTTTTCCCAGTTGCTTGTGACCGTAAAGTATCACACACCTCTTCAAACATGACAAGCAGTGTAAGTCCTTGCCTTTGTTAATGCTCATCAAGACTGACAGGCAGTGAGTTACAGTGATTTTCCATAGAAGCAGAAAATGTGATTGGCAACAAAAACAGCATAAGCGAGGACAGAACCTCCTGATGTTTGGACCAGGCAAAATTTAAGTTGATTACTGCCCCAAAGCAGGGGCTCAGAAAGTATCTGTAAACATCCTGTATATCCCTAGGGACTTGTTGGTACAGGGAGAAGTAGTAAAACCGTGCTAGAGAAAGCTATTGCAGGTCAGATGACACTGTCAGATGTCAGTGCCAAGGAGAGAATGGGTCACTATCTATGGATTCTCACTTATGCACTCCACTGCAAGAGCCCTCAGGCTCAGGGAAGAACAACAATGGGGTTTATCTAACAAACAGAGGAAACAAAGAGTTTCTAAGTCTGCAAGCAGCAGCTATCTAAATAGTGTCCACAGTGTGCAGAAGTCCCAAACAAACGGTCACTAGTACAAGATGGTGCTGTTCCATCATAAGGGCCTGGAGCTTGATGCAAGCAGTGGGCCAGGGGTCAACTCACAGTGGCAGTTGGAGGTGCTTACAGGTGAGGCCACTGAAATGTCACTGCAGAAGCCCACAAGTCTGAAGACTAGGCTGGACAGCACCAGACATTGTACTGTAGAGAAACAGAGGCAACAGTACCAGATGGCAGTGTCAAATGATTAGAAATGGTAGACAGCTCTCAAAGGTGACCTGGATACAGAGTGACAGTCATCTTGCAACAGTGCTGAATAGTGCTGGCCAGTAGTGCTGGTCACCACCTGTCACCAGGAGAATATGTCAAACACACCAGTATTAATAGCTCTTTGTGAGATATTGGAATGGACCAATAGCACAACAGCTTTTTGAGATACATGCTGAGGCCAGTGGTGCTCCTTTCAGGTGTCAGAGGCAGGGCCAGACAGGTGCAGTGACCAGGTCTTTGTAAAGGTCTTCAGCTTCTTTCTTTGAAGATTAGCTGATGGAAGCGACTTTCTTTCTTTGGAGGTTAGGAACAGAATACTTAAGCTGTCTCCTGCTCTGCCTTACATCCACTTTCAATCTCCCCAACCTACAAGCCTAACTGGATTGTTTTAATCTTAAGTGACCGATTGAACCATTTAGCTCCAATCAGCTTGTTTCCCATTTTTCAATCCTAATAGTTAACTAATGAGCTGGGTTTGAAATGGACTGATTCATTTAGCTCACACCTGATTGGTCCATTCTACAATGCAGGTGCCAAATATAAAAGGAAAAACTTAGTGTCTGCACAGACCTAGACTTCCCTGAACTCAGGGCAGGGTCCTGGGCTAGAACTGCTCGCTGCACCAGTTGCCCCTTCAGCATGGATGTAAGGTTTAACAATGTATAAGTATGTGGTCTTTAGAGCTGAGTGCTGGAGCAGCAGGATAGGAACCCACTACTGCTCCTGCCAGATGCAGCTGTATGACTGGGCATGGGAGGGGGTGGATGGAGGAGGGAGTATGCACAAACAAAGCCAGCACATCCTGACAGAAGCAGCAGGAAAGAGACAGTTTTGCCCCTGAGGTTCTGCCACTGAGATATGCTTTTCAGAACCACTCCCTGAACGGAAGTCTCCCATGATGAGAAAGCTGACACATTCACTGGCTTCTAGGGAACGCAGACATTTGCAATCTCCCAACATCTTAAAAACACAGCATTCCCAGAGATGAAAAGATACAAAAAAAAGGTATGTTTGACTTGATGGGTATCATCTTATAATATATGCCTGTGCTTATATATTTTAAGTCATGACCTCCATACATTAACAAATGAAGATGCTTTCTAAGAAACTACTTCATTCTTCCCCTCCTGCCAGAACAAATCTTAAACTGCAGCCCAGAGCTTTTTGCCATGATGGTCCTCTCTCTATAAGACTCCCAAGGTTGTCATCCCCAAAATTCTCTTCAATTCATAACTTTTTATGCAAACATCTCCTTATGAAATCATGTTTTATAGTTACATTAGTCTTCTTTTTGTCTGTAGTCAAAGGGAGAGAGAAAAAGACCTACAAATTTTTTAAGGTACAAAAGTCAAGAATAGAAAAATACATGCCATAGGATCCTGCCATCTTTTAAGCAATACTTTCAGGATTTTATTATTTTTGTTATCATTTTAACTTTTCATTTTTCAAAAAATGCTTTTTGCTTGTATTCTATGTTATTGAAGTAACATTGGTTTACAACTTGTATACGATTTAGCAGTATGGGTTCTAAGCTCTTCTGATGTGTATTACCCTACCACACCCACCATTACAGTCCCCATAATCCTCCATCACAATCCCATCCTCTCTCTGCACCTTAACCATTCTCTTCCCTTTTAGTAGCCTCAATTCTGCAGTCATATTTCTAGGGTTTGTTTGATTTAGTTTTGTCTTTTCCTCTGTTTTGATTGTACATGAGTGAAATCATCTGTCTCCTGCTAACTTATTTCATTTACCATAATTCTCTCCAGTTCCCATGGACAATCCATGTTGTCACAAATGGTACAAAATTGTGGGAGTTTTGTTTTGTTTTGTTTTATTTGGGGGGGGGGATGAGTAGCAGGCTATTGTGTAAACAGTCCACATATTCTCAATCCACAAATTTGTCATTGGACACTTAAGTAGTTTCCACATCTTGACTTCCAAACTGTACAGCAATGAACATATAGGTGCACATATGCCCTTGCATTAGTGTTTTTGGATTTTTCAGGTAGTTATCTAAAGGTGGAGCTACTAGCAGATAAATTTTTAGTATACTGACAAATCCCCATACTGTTTTTAACAGGAGCTAGACTAGTCTATATTCCCCCCAACCATTTACAAGGTTCCATGACACCACGCCCTTGCCAACACTTGTTTCTGAAGTCTTTGATCCATACCATGATCCTATTGTTTTTTAACTACATATTTATATACTGATTCTGTTAAAGGAACAGAAAGAGAAATAGTAAGTTCCAATGAAAATGAACTTTTCATTCTTTACCTTGTCTTACAATTAGTATGTATAGGCATGCATTAGTGGTATCAAAGTATATAGCTGTTTATCAGTAAAGACAAAGTACAGGGAAGTACTACTGTTGCCATAACAACAACTACTTCACCATTATACCCCTAGGCATCTGATTCAACATTCCTGAGGGTAGTATTGTCAATAAAACAATTGTAGGTGATACTTAACTTATAAAATACAATGGGCTTGCCTAGGAATACCAGAGTGGCTCTAGAATGTAGATAATCATCAAATTCTTCCCTGATATTCCTTATTCATTACAGAACAAGGAATTCCTTGTAGAAAATCATTAACCTTACATTTGTTTTTTTTTTTTAAAGGACCTGAGACCTGACTTGTGAGACATCATGACCCCAGTCCACAAAACCACCAGCTAGCCCGCTGGTCAAGAGAACTTCACAGTTGATCCTGCTGACTCATGTGTCTTGCACAGCTACTTCTCCCTTAAACACCTCCTGGTGATCTTTGAGACAATAGCCTCACATCTCCTCAGATTACAGTTCTGGAATGAAAACTGATTTCCCCTTGGGAATATAAAAGATGTCGAATATAATTAAAGAAATCTAATAAACAACAAAAAAAAAGAAAACTGATTTCCTCCCCCCACCAATTCACTTCTTTTTCAAGTGGCCAGCAGTGTGACCTTGAATCCAGTGTCAGTAAACATACCCCAGGTTTCCATAAGATGCCAACATTCTAGAGAACCAACCGATATTCTAGAAGGAAAAGAAGTAATTGACACACCCAACCGACACTATTTCATTGATTTGTAAAGACACAGATCAGTTAATGGCAGGTCACATAGATTAGTCAATGGCAAGTCTTGCTAGTTAGCTCAATGTTAACAGTAGAATCTATGTTCCAAGTAGGCTGAAAAATGGCATGTAACTGGAGTTAGACCACAGCAGAGCTTATACTGAAACTTCAAATTCGAAGACTCAGTGGATAGAAATAGTATTTATAGCCAATTGCCTTGAGAAAGTGCAATTTTGTCACCTACCTTCATCAGCATTTCCTAAGTAAGTCTTTTGGGACTTTATTCCACAAGATGCTCAGTGAAGAAAATTGCCTTTGGTCAAGCAAGTTTGGCAAATGTTGCATATTTTATCACCCTCTGCAGATCCAGAATATACAACAGTGTACAAAAACCTCTGAATTCATGAGTAAAGAAAATCCTTTAATTCATTAACCTAGTATTTTCCAAACCTATTATTTTTGTAAAGAGCCATTCTTATGCCAAATATGATGGAAAATACTCAGGTAACAGTGCCCCAGCTACTCTAAGCATACACTAGAGTACATTCCAAAATACCGCACCCCATCTGGCTGTGTTGCCCATTTCCTGAAGTCCTTCTTGATGCTCTTGGTCACTTTATAACAATGCACATCAAAATGTGTTATTTTAATCAACTTACCCAGGGTCCATGGACCAGCGCACAGTAAGAATCACTTGGAGTCTTCCAACCTGCCAGCTCCAGAGCTCTAGACTCCTTCAAGGGCAAACACATCTTCTCGTACAGGAGTTACCTGAGGATGAAGGGCAGACGATCAGCTTGTTGCACACTTCAACGGGAAATTTGAGGACCATGTGACTGAGCAGGTAGTTTGTGATCAGGGCCCAGGAGTGAGCCCCTAACTTAGATGAGACCCAGAAGAGCAACATGTCCCTTATCTTTGTAAGCTAGAGGGGGAACTGGAATTGTGGTAACAAGCAGTTACTTCCCTTTCACCAATCTGAGATGGTGTAGAGACCAGAAGTGTATGCAATGTGTGCCTGCCTGCATGTGTGTTCACACACACACACACACATTTAATAAAAGTGAGTTAGTCTGGAGAAAAGAGAACACCAGTTCACCAATTACCTGTATGGAATTTTCTAGGCACAGTAGGTCAGGGGTTCAACAGAGATTGATTGTAAAAATTTTTAATTACAGTAAAAACATAGTAAGCCAGGTGCGCAGGTTGACATACAAAGTTGTATTACCCAAATGATATAATTTTGTAAACAAGTGGAAAATGAATACAATTTGAGAAAAAATAAAATGTCACTATAAATGTTAGTTTATGCTGAGTAGGCACGGTACTGAACTCCTTTTATACACCATCCAAAATAATCCTACAAGGTGGGCACTGTTGTGCCCAAATAATGAGGAAAAAAAGGGCCTGAGAGAGTAGAAGAAGCCTTGCCTAAGATAATATCATGAGATATATAAATAAAAAAAAGGTAAAAAAAGATAATACCATGAGCAAACTTCAGAGCTTGGATTCAAACCCAACTTGGTACTAAACTCACTTAGTAAACATCATTTGAACTTATCATGTATAAAACCCAGCAGGAACAGTTCCTGGTGATTTCTCTACCAGAAATAATTTGTCTCCTAAGCAAATTTTTGTTGTTGTTTTAACATATTTATCATAGCGTGCTATGAAATGGATGGTCCCCTCTCCCCTGGGTGCCAAGTGTGTACAGCCCAGGTATGTCCTAGCAGATGTACAGAACTGAAGGCACAGAGGTCGTGACCCAACCTCTGGCTGCATCTGACATTCACAGTCTTATTTTCCCTTTGGCTCGTTTTGTCTCACTTTATTTCTCATTGGTTTTAAATCATTTTCACTATTATACCATAAATATGCTATAGGATATCAGGTGGCAAGATAGAGACATACTGAGACATACTGTATCCCTAGCACTCCCATACATCCCCTAACTGCCTCAGACCTTTTTGCTCCAGCTGCATCATCATAAAACATTATGAAAATAAGCCAGAATTGAGTTCCAGTAATCAACACGCTTTCTTTACTAGAGAGCTTTAACCTCAGCCAGTCAATTAGCATACAGTTCATCACCACAGGAGAAAATTTGTCAAGAACCCAGTTTGTCATCGACAGATAAGTAAAAGGTAGTTAATGTAAATTGCATTTCCAAAATTCATTCCACTTAGCGTGGTTCAGGAAGGACCTTGAGACTGCAATCTAAAGATTGCAATGAGAGTGAGGAATGTGGCGGCCACTTTCTATTTATGCGAACATTTTTCTCCAGAGAGCACTTTGCACTTGTCCTATTTACTCCTCATTACACTTGTTGGGTTGCTCTGGTGTGTTACAAGAGCGTTGAAACCTAAGTAACCATTAGTAGCAGCTCCCCAGAGCATGCTGCTTAAACTGTGTTAAGAGTTCTAGTTCAAACCAAGCTCACTTGAGTACTGTTTCTCCCTGTGGGGAAAGACCACCATTTCAAAGATGGTTGATAGTAGAAGGAGCTCATTTGATTCTTCTGGGGAGAAGAAATGTTATATGACACAAAGGAAACGTGGACACAGGACATTCACAAAGCAGGTTTAATTCAGCGGTGATGACTCAGGGGATTCGTATCCCAAAGCTGAGCCCCCTCTGTAGGAAGCCATGGGCTTATACACACTTACACTTTCTGAAAGGTTCCAGGTGGGTTTCCATGGGTAGCAGTACATGATCAGATATGAAGTGGCTACATACCAAGAGGTGAGTCATATAGTTGAATACCAAGGAGTAAGGGTCAGTAGTCTTGGGACCTATCAGAAGGGTCTTAGCATGGAAGTTATCTCACTGGTGTTGATCAGGCAACCCCAGTTTGTTTGGTTTATAATTCCACTTTGGGGAGAGGCTGAAGCTGTAATTAGGTTAGGCATAAGTCTTGGTGTGGCCCTGTAGGAATAGGTCCTTTGTGGGCTATGCTCTTCATATTTTCAGATGCATTTTCTTTTACTTTTAATTATATGTATATAAATATGTATATTACATTATTCTTCTTTTTTGTACAATGCATGCTTTCTCCTTTCAAGAGTATCCCCACAAAATTCCCATCACCAATTCACCAGTGTGCCATCCCCACAGTTCCTTGTGTAAGAGCAACTTCCCTCCCATTTTGATCCCTCTCACTTCCCTTCTCCTGCAGACTGTCTCTGATTAATAGCCGTCTCTAAGTTTTGGTTTTTAACTTAGGGGAACCAAATAAGGGACCAGGGAAAAAAACAGATGCACTTTCTTAATTTTAACTTTAGGGTTACATTTGCACTCTCCATACCCTCCACCCAACCACCCCTGTAGTACCCCATCTCTCTCCCTCCCCCAAGTTTGCCTCCCTCTCCGCTGTTCCCTCTGATAACCAGTAAATTATTTCACCAAGTCCAAGACTTATTCCTGCTCCATTTGGCCTCTGTATGCTTCTGGTTATTTATATTCAACATAATTACCAAGTCATGGAACTGTCCATCAACAGAGGGATGGGTAAATAAATTGTGGAATGTATAGTTAAGGGAATACTACACAGTTATTAAAAAAGATGACATAGTGTATTTTGGGACAAAATGAATAGACCTAGAGGTGATGCTAAGTGAAGTTAGGCAGAAAGTGAAAGATAAATATAGGATGTCCTTGTTTTCTAACACTGGGTTATACAAAAATTCCTTTCCCTCTTTCCCCACTACCTGTAACAAAGCAAATCTCCTCCTTTTTCTGGATGCTCCCATCTGTGGTCTATACTCCCTGCCTCAGCCTTCTAATGTGCTTCAGCCTAAAAACACCAAATTAATCCCAAATACTACGTAATATTTTATTTGGATTCCTTTGCTATACTAGTTTGCAAGGATTTTGAGCCACATGCATATGGTATATATCAGTAATTTTTCTTACAAAATAAAATGGTATTAAATATTAAACAACTGTTCAAAAACATTTATAAAAATGCATCCCCCTTGGCATAACTATTTACATTTCTCTATATACACATAACATTTCACATCATTCTAGTCAGTATTTGCATACTATTGTGTGGTGTTTTTTAATTTACAATTGTGTAAATTATAGGCAATTTTTATATTTCTGTACTTTTGATAGTTACCATTTTTAAGGTTGTTTAACTCTAACCGGTTCATATGCAATAGGTTAATTAATTCTTAAGAAATAAGCATATCAGCCATAAAATTTCTAGAGTCTTGGTCCCTAGAAAATCTAGTTCATGACTCTTCTATGTTCCTGGAGTACCTGTGACCTCTGAACATAAAAATGAAAATTAAAGGAAAATGATCTTTTTAAATGATCTTATATTCCAGATACTCAAAGAAGTTTCTCGTCTTGATTTTTTTTACAGCCTACAACTAACATACTCCATTAGCTATTGTAATTTTATCCCCACAAACCTCTACTACGATTTGCCTTTCTCATTAATCTTGACTCTTTTTTGGGTCTATTTTAATTAGACTGAAGGCCCACGGTAGCTGATATACTCAGTTGTATCCCTTATGCTTTGCGGCTTGAATCTTTTCCTCTAGGGTCTCAAGTTCGTTTCGATTTCTTCTATGTGAAAAGAGACATGACTTTTTGATTTTTTTACAGCATGAATTACAGTAGTTTTTACTTTAAAGAAAATGTGGAAAACAGAAAATTTTAAAAGGAAATATGTAGCTCTTCTGCACAACTGACCAAAGTTAATGTGTTTGTGTAGATTTATCCCTTTCTCTACACATTAGTTGTACCTAGCTGGTCATCCTCTTTTGCAATTTCCTATCATCCAGCTTACCATGACCTAGTAAGAATTTTTCATGCTATTATAATTTTCTATCACCCACATTTTTAAATGTTACATAAATTTCTTTTGAAAGGTGCTATTGTGGTTTTGTTAACCATTTCCCTATTGTGTACTTTCTAAATTTGTGCAGCATTCTAGCAAAAATTCAGTGGTTTGCCAAGAAGCACAGAATACCCTTAAAGAACCTTAGAGCAGCGTCTCTATTGTTTCACCAGCTGATGCTATTTTTCAGGCATTTGCATCTTATTACCAGCTCACATTTTCACATTCTCATAGATACTCCTCTCCACTCATGTCCTCTCTGCCTCCAACAGAGCTCAGAATTCCCTATGACAAGCATTTGATTTGATTTTCCCCTTGTTACAAAGCACGTTCTAATCTGTCAGGAAAACACATGCCTTACCCTGCTTACCCCATGAGCTGAAGCCTATGGAGGCTTCCATGATTGTCAAACACATCATAAGCAGGGTAAAGATAAGTCCAGATGGTGTTAATTTAGAAAGAAGGAAGGGAGGTGGAAGAGAGAGAGAGAGGCAGACACACGTCCTCTATGAGAGAAGAAAAAAAAAGAGTGATGACAAAAAGAAGTGGAAAGGCAGCTTTGGTTTCCAGAAGAAACAATCTGCAGTGAGAAATGCCTAGCAAGGATGTTGGCTTCCATGATAGATCATTACATGTTGATAAGGGAGACCTGGAAAATGGCATCGGTTAAACACCGCTATCCATTCAGCGCATTAATGAGACAGCTTTCAGAATTCACTGGTATAAAGAGGGCTATCAATATTAGAGAAGTCCAGAGGTTCTGTGGCAGATTAGAGCAGGATGAATGTTTGCTAAGGGGATGAGAATTTTTCATGCTGTTCCTCATTTCCTGCACACCACCATCAAGACACAGCAATGCACAGAAGCCTGAAACCTGACCTCCTGCTTGCAATAACTGTATCCATTGGGATTGGGATCCATGAATTTCAGTGGGAGTAGTCTCTCTACTAGCTTAAAGTATATCCTGTTTTATGTGATGAAATTCATAGATCCTATGAGGACAATATATGTGAATAGCCAATTAAGTATCAATTGACTATTTAGAAAAAAGAGAGGTTTAAAGACTTCCGATTGCACATGTGAATTAATCCATTCTTCTCATGAAGCGCCATCTAAAATTAAAAATATAAATGAAAATTATCAACATCAAAAGGGAGCAGACTGGATGAGAGGATTTCAAGAAGATGGAGGAATATGGGAAGCAAATGAAGAGCTTAGTTTTGCTAGGAAACCTATTTTCTTGTGCAGGGGAAGTTGACTGGTGCATTAATTGGAGCTCCAGAACTCTGGGGTGCCCATAGCACAGAAGGAAAAGGGAAGCACTGGAAGAAAGGAGGAGACACTGGTAGAAAAGCCAGGACCACGTCCATTCCATTGTGCACCAACCAGACAAGTACTCTTTACCTGCCCTCATGTGCATTTACCTCTCTAAGATTATAATCTAGAGAAACTCCATTCTAGGGGACACGAGGCACAATGTACAGTGAAAGGTACTATGGTAAGAACACCAGGTTAAGTTGAAGTCACTTTAGTCACTATCCACAACTGTTTTTTCCAAGAATGTTACCAATTGCTGCCCTATCTAACAACCATGATCTACACCAAACCCTGGGTCTGGACTTGGCTGCAAACAAAGCTTGTTCTCCCTTTCTAAAAGAAAATACATAAGAGAAAAGCACTCAATAGACTCACTAGAATCTGCATAGTGTAATCCCCAGAACTCTAACCAATCACCCAGCAGTTTCTACTCTTATGCCAGACCTTCCAACAGCTGTTTAGTGCCTCATCTATACTGTATATTTTAGAACATCAGGAATAAAAATAAGTTCCTAAAATATTGCAGAAAACCAAAAGTCACACACAAAAGAACAGGTACCAGAATGATATGGCATTTTTCTATAGCATTACTAGAGCTGCATGAACATAAACCTGGCTTTCAAAACCATAAGGTGAAATTTATTTCTGACATATGGCACCATCTGTGGCCAAATGATCAATCAAGTGTGAAGGTAGTAAATTACATGTTGAGAAATGCAAGGTCTCAAGAATCACTCTCATGTATCATTCTCAGAAAATCATTTGAAGTTGTTCTCCAAAATGAGGGCAGGGACCAAGAAAGACAAAAGCACTTCATCCAGGAAACAATGATCAGCTGCAGGAAGAAATGTCCCAAGAGGGTAGATACCTAGTTTGGAAGGCATCCAGTCTAGAGAAGGGGAAGGGGGAGGGCCCCAGAAGAGAGGGATGTTTCAAAGAGAAAAAAAAAAAAAAAAGAAATATTTTCTGAATTGGCAAAGAAAAAAATTATTCCAAAGAATTCTACACTGCTTATGTAGAATTTGGGAAAATTTTAGAGAACAACTTCAATGATTATATACTGAAAGCTAAGCAGAATTTTATATAAAGGCAAATATTGACTTCAAAGCAAAAAGCATGTAAACATGATACCTACTCTTGAATAATACCAGTGTAATCATATAACGTAACAATATGTGTTGAACCAAAATTAATTTACAATTATATTGTGGAAATGAAGGGGCCAGAAGAGGAAAGGGTAGGGTATGGGAGCTGGCTGAGACAGGTGCAAGAATGCTAATTCTTACTTATCACACTTTGAAGTAAGGAGACAATGCACAAGGGCAAAAACCAACTCTTGCTAATCATGCTGTATTACTCAGAAATATAGAAGTTGAGTTGAACATCTCATGTAGGCACATAAACACATATATACATATTACTGACAGCACCGACAGAGGGGCAAGATATTCAGGGATAAGAGGGGTGGGGGAAGTAAAGAGAGTTCTGTTGTGGACACTTTCTAGTACTATCTGATTCTTAATTTGCAGGTTCTACTTTTTTAAATATTTGGAAAAAAATGAAAAAAAAAGACATGCTCTGAATTTCTGGGAAACTAAAGTTATCTTTGGTCGGTCACACTATTCTTGTGTATTTTCATATATTTGAGTTTGGGGTAATTAAATCTTTAAGAGTTACAGTGGAGGTAGATGCTACAGGATTTGTTGACTGCTTGAATCAATGGTTTGTCAGAGAAAGGAATAAACAAGGCCCTCATTATCAGGAGAGAAGCAACACTGAAAAATTCAACTTCTCAGAAAGAAATTCAAGTGGTAAATTGGTTCTTAGTCTTTTGCGAAAGTTTCCTTCCCACGTTAAGGTTTTAAGTCCTTTCCACTTGACCTGAGAAACATTCCTTAACTACTTTAATTCACAACTCTCAATCCTTCTTCAAATAATGGGCCCTCTCCTGTCTCCAGCTGCATTTGGAAAGAACCTCAAAGTCTCTCTCTCTCTCTCTCTCTCTCTCTCTCTCTCTCCCCCCCCCCCATTGCAGTATAAACAATCTTACAAAATGCCAACACCACAGACCTGTATAACATGAGACGAAACAGCGCCACTTCACAATTTTGTTTAAACAAAATAGCACAAGCTCACAGAGCAATGCACAAAATACCAACCACCAGCCAGCCTAAGTGACAGCTGCTTCTTTACCAACCATAGCTTTGTCATCATAGTTTCATTCTCACACGATTAAATTTACTGAGATACCAGATCACAGATTTGTCTCCTTCCTAAAAAAAAACAATCCAGAGTGAATACTTCCTTAACTACCTAAAAAAAAAAAAAAAAAAAAAAAAAGTCACCCAGTCAAAACCCAGATCCTTTAATAGGTTCTTTTTAACATTGTACTGAAACATCCATTGTTTCCATGGTGTGTGTTCGCCCTTGCTGAAGCAAATAATGAACAAAGCTTGTTCAACTACCACTGTGTTCAGTACGAATGTTGGCTGTAGGGCATTGTTACTCTAGAGTTTCTTTGTCCATGGAAGCTTCCTAGACTGAGTGGAGAGAATTTTCGATATGAACAAGAACCATTTTTCTCTTACAACATCTCAGTGTGACTTAGATGAGGAGTGCCTCAGCTCAAACTTGTCCAACAAAGTCAAGACACATTTACTTCTCCAATCAAGATGAAGTAGTCAGCTTCAGATTCACATTGTCATATTTCAAATGCTGTCCCCAGTGCATACAGGTTCTCTAGACACCTAATCTTAGGTCTCAATTGTCTCATCCTAAGTCTTGACACACACTTGTTTCACCCACATGGGCTGAGACAATGATCATAAAGGACCACCCACAGTTCCTGGCTCATTTTAGTTCTCAACAAATGTTCATCGCTATTTCTTTAATCTATCACCCTTAATGAAATGATCTTGTATGAAGGATGTTTAAATTGTACAGAGAGAACTATTTTATCTTTTAAAAATGTCCATCACAGAGCAGGCATTCATAAAGATTTTTGAATGAATGGATCTGACCTATTTTGTAACTTTTTCCTGTAGAGTTAGTTATCAATGAAGTTCTTGAAAATGAAACTCTACTAGGCATATTCAAAGTTGCCTCCTGATCCATGATGACTTAATGTGAGTAAATAAAATCTGGAGACTTATTTTTAAATTCAGGGTTTCCTTCATGTGGTAGGTATATCTGAAGTATTGTCAACCATTGAACTCTTAAAGCAATGATGCATCATCTAAAAGTTTTAAAATATATTGTTTTTGCTTACCACCAGAAATGATAGCCATCATGATGAGATGCTATAGTATTTTTTTAATGATGAAATTCCCAGTAAGATTTTTCATGATTCTAACCAGTTGATGAAATCTTTTCACACTACAGTTATTTCTTGTTTCTAAATAGAGTGCTCTTGGGCCTCCCTGGTGGCGCAGTAAGTTAATTAATGCACTATGAAGTGAACCGCAGCCTCTGCAGCACAAGTTCAATCCCTGCCCCCAGTCCTGACCCACATGGCACAGCAGACCTCTCCTGCTGTGCCCGCTGCTCCCCTTGACAGTGTGTTTCAGTAGATCTGCCTGTTCTGCTCCCCATTCTGTCTCTGGTGAATCCTCTCACACACACCCCACCCCATGACTCTGGCCTGTACCCCAGCTCTTGTATGCATGGATAAATATTTTTTAAAAAATAAATACATAGAGTGCTCAGATACACTTTGAAAAGAATATGTCCATCTATTATTCTTTTGAGGTTCTTTTAGGGAGGGAGACGCAAAAGGCAGTAAGACCCACCCCTGGCAGCCATGATTTAGAGCATATTGCACAATCAAGTCTGACATTATTCACAGTGTATCTGGCTTCCCCTAAACTCTCATGTGCTGACGAGGGGAAATCCGTTAGCATGGTAGGCACATTCCTGAATATTTCAACTGCTCAGTGAAGCTTCCTCCAAGCGATTTGGACCTCAATCTGTGCCCTAACTGTCTTGGAACAATATCTTCCACAGGCTTTCAATTCTATTTTGTTATTTTCATATAACCAAGGCAGCAGCTGAAAATATGTAAAATGATCTCTATGTCTGTGTGTTTGTGCATGTATATGTTTACATTTTTTTTCTGTTTAAATACGTCTAGCTCTCAGCAATGGATTTTTTAAAAATTATGATTCATACAATGTTTTGGTAAAAATGCTACTTTTGATTTATGTATAAAAAATTTTTTCGAAACAAATTAATGCCTATGACTGGTTCTCAAACCTCTGTACACAATGAAATAAACCAGTCCTTTTAAGAAGTCTGATGCTGAAGCTGCACGCCACCCTACTGAAATCTCTGAGAGTGGAAATCAGTCATCCGTATTTTCTGAAGTCCCCTCCCATGCCAATGCCAAGCTCCAGATCAGTGGCCAGTCATGTACCCCTGGCCTAACAGTGCAGTGTTTCCTGGAAGCAGAGCCCTGAGCCCCCTCCTGAAACTACTGACTCAAAATGCGACCTATGATGGTGTTCCCAAACTCAGTGGGCCTCCCAGTGACAGAAGGGTTAGTATCAAAATGCAGATTTGGATTCAACTGATCAGTCACAGAAACCAACATCTGCATTTCCAATAAGCTCTCCAAGGATGTCCAGGCTGCTTGTCCAAAGAGGACTTTTTATGTAAGAATGATCTAGCTATTCAATGGTGAGCCATCTTCTGGGGGGCACAATCGTCACATCCTCCAATCTAGCCAGGATAACAATGGCTATGGCATCTGACATCCAGGCAACTACTATGTAGAAGGCAATACACTAAGAATTGATTTTGATGAGCTCTATGAGGAACAGCTGTGGTAATTCTTTAAAAAAAAAAATCAAGGTTCAGAGGGGTAAAATATGTGTTCAAAGATGCTCAGCTTTCTTTATGTCAAGGACTCTTATACTTTAGCTTATGAACTATCTGATGTCATCACATATATAAATTATTAAATATTCTGATCTATTATGTTAGAGGTGATAGGACCCAATCACCTATTATCATCCCAAGAGATAGCTTAAGTCTCATCCTAAGTTTCTAATGATAATACCAAGGCAATAGGATTCTTGATGAACCTGACAAACTAATCTAGAAGGATTTCTACATACCAGCCCTTTACTAGTGTCAATAAGATAGTTACCTGCATGTGCTTAAAATAACAAGGCATATTATTGAATTGAATTTTTCAAGGAATGAGCTTCTTAGGTTTTCAGTGAACACTGTGCTCACTACCCTGGAACATTCAAAACAGTACCCAGCACATCCGTGAAAGCCACTTTTAAAGGAAACAGATATACACCCATAAAGTAGTCCCATAATAACACAAAGTGGCATATGGTAGATGCCAAATGAGTAACAGAGGCAGTACTCATAATGATAGTAGCTACCAGTTACTGAATGACTATTATGTGGCAGATGTTTTATATAAATTGTCTCATTCACATACAATCTATGTAAGGGTATAATTAATATCTCTATTTTACAGATAAGGAAAAGGAAACTCAAGAATTTATTTCTTTTTTCCAAGGACTCGCTAATATTAAATGCTGAATGGGGACTCTAAGCCCTGTGTGTGGGCTCCAAATGGAGTTCTATTTCTAGAATATTCCTTGTCTCGCCTATACCATGCCTACCCTCTATTCTCGGAGGTCAGTGAAGAAAAACATGAAGAAACAGAAAAAAGACTCATGGCTGGGGATTTTATTTAAGCTGTTTTTTATCAGGACTCCTGAGATTTAATAGTGAGACGGGGCAGAAGAGAAATTGAACTGGCAAAAGAGACTGATCAGGCAGTACTCCCGGGAAGGTAGGAGGTATTCGGGTATGACAGGAATAGCTTATTTGGGGAAGAAGTGTGAGGTAGAGTGCATAGGCTAAGATCATTATAAAACCCGTTAAAAAACAATCTCAAGGAAACTGGACTAAGAACAGTGCAGCCCCACAGAAGATTTTATGAGACAGAGGAAATTGATTACTGTGGAGTTATTCATAAAATGAATATGATCTCAATGTAATGAATAGTTTGGCAGGTGAAAAAGGAAGGAATTTGTAGAGTACTCTAATAAACCTCTTTTGACACTTTGAGAATATAATCTAAGATATCAGCAATAAGATAAGAAAGAAAAGAATGGATGGGAAGGACATTTCACAAATAGAAATTAAAACAAGTCAACAGTGAACTTGGGTGAATACAGTATTTTTTAAGTTTCCACAATTACTAAGTGCTTTATATAGTATCATACTTTGTACTTAGGGTTGAGAATAAACACACATATACAAACAATCTGCTATGGAGTGACTAGAATTATTGGATTAGATTTATATATAATGACATGAATAGAATTTAAAAACAATGCTAATGGGGAAATGACACCTTATTCCAATACCGTTCATATTAGAGTTGATATTTGGGAAAGGGATGGGGATTGATGCTAAGAGAAGAGACAAGAGAAGGGCCCTGCACACATAATTAATGGTAATATATAATATAATTATATAATATATAATAGAATATAATTATGATATATAATGTATTATAATATAATTATATGATTATATAATATAATATAATATAATATAATATAATATAATATAATATAATATAATATAATATAATATAATATAATATAATTGAGGAGTATGGCTAATTTACTTATTGGTACCACTTAAGCCCAGGTCTCCTCTCCAAAACAAAGAGATTAGTAAGATTTTGATGACTTGTTCAAAAGGTTCATTCTGTTATAGAAGGCAGATGCTAATTCGCTCAATAGACATATCATCTGCATCCTAACATGCCAACCCCACTGCTAGATGCTAGAAATTCAAAGCTAAGTAGTTTGTGGAACAAATAATCCTACAGTTATAATAAAGCATGAAATATGATCGTGTTCACTTATCACAGCATTAAGAGTGCAAAGTCACCTGACCCAGTCTTAGAGGTCAATGAAGAGTCTCACGAAGAGCTATATAGAAGCTTAGTTTTAAAGAATGATATATTTTAGTTTGCTAGGGCTCGTAAAACAAATTCCCTAGCCTACCAGCTGACTTCAACCACAGAAATTAATTTTCTCACAATGCTGTAGAAGCTTGAGAAAAAAGTGCTCGCAGTGTTTTCTGGGGCCTCCCTTAGACACCCATCTTATCTTTCTTCTGTATGTGTCTCTTCTCTTTATAGATCACCAGCCATATTGGATAACGGGTCATCCTAATATCCTCATTTTAAGGAAATTAACTCTTTAAAGTCTCTATTTTCCAAGTCCAGTCACATTCTGGGCTACTGGCAATTATTTCAATATATGGAATTGACATAATTCAGTCAATATTAGATGTGCAGTCATTAAGTGGGAAATAAAGCTTTGAGGATGAAATGTCATGTCAAAGAATGTTGAATTTGGAGCTAGGTAGCACAGTTAAAATAAAAGAGAATGGATATTTGGGATGTAGGACTAGGGCCCCTGTGACATAAGCACTGAAAAGTGAATATAGAAATAGAGCAAAAGAGAAGAGACTACGTGACTGGGAATGTAAAGCTTGGTTGGACTGCTTTAGAATCTATCATGTTGAACAGAACATGGAGCTTCACAAAAATGATTTTTGGCAAGTGATAATTTAGACAAAAATGTTATTTTAAATGCCATGTAATAACTTAAAAGGGCATAAGTAGCTGAAATCAGAAAAAGAGAACTTTTTAAAAATAAAGAACAATGCAAAATGAGCTAAGATCTGAATTTGTAGATCATCTAAAATGAAGCTTCCTGAGTGGAACTTCTGGAAAGCGTCATTCCCTATAATTATTACCAAACTTTAGTTAATTAAATTGAAGTATACAAAAGCAGAGAAATATCCCTGAAAGAAAGTTCATTTTGTGTCAAAGGGATTTGTTATAAATTTACAGTATTGGTATGCAAGATATCTACCTTTGTTTCTCTATTTACCACACGTCAGACAAAATGTGTTTTTCTTTTTTACCAAATGATTCTCTAGTTTTCTATAGACACAAATTACAGTTTCCTACAACTTCTTTCTACCACTAAATTCCTGGAGTCAACACAAATCCCAAAAGGTAAGGGTTCAGCCCCACAAGATTGAATCCTACTTCACATGTCGATTGTAAAGAGGAGGTCCCCAGGATACTCACACTTCTGTCTGGTTTGGCTAAAATTCGGGATGCCCTGTCCTCAGTCCTCACTCTCAATACTTTGCTACAACAACTCGTAGAACCGAGGATAAACATTTTATTTATTATTACTTATTTATTACAAAAATAATTATACGATCTAGAAACTGCAGCACACATTATTCCCACCCTAAAGGCAAGGGAAAATACCTGTAATTTGCAAACATAATTTTTTAGCTCATTCAAAAGTTTAATTCCTAAGGATGATAAGCCTCTTAAGGGATAATAAGACATATGAATCATTTCACCTTTGGCAGAGAGTAGGAAAAAGCTGTGGCAGCAAAAAAAAAAAAAAAAAAAAAAAAAAAANGGAAAAAAAAAAAAAAAAAAAAAAAAAAAAAAAAAGAAAAAGAAAATAGCTAAACTATATCAAGGTGTGGTGTAAGAAGATCTTGAGCTCACCTTCTCTTAGACACCATTATAGAGCTATACATAGAACAGTTCTCTGAGAAACACCTTGAGAATGAGCTGAACAGTTTATCCACAACAAGGGACAAAGGACCATACCAGAATGGGTAGGAGAGGCAGAGATTTGGTTTCATTATGAAATACGACTCGACAAGTACATTTTCAGCTATGTGGACTGCTGTGATCTCCTTGACAACCGTGTTGTTCAAAGGTCAACTGTATTTGTCTAACTGGGTCTCAAAATCTTGAAATTTAAAATTTAGGTGGATGTTACTCTGAACCATGGTTCCACTTGTGTCAGGGAGAGGACTGCATAAATACTGCCACCTTAAGCGATAGCATGCATGAAAAGGGACCACAGTGAACACCAAATTCCAGGACCTGAAACTGGGGAGGACTGCATTGAAGCTGGAAATGGAGTGCGTGACCTGCACAGAACGACTATCCAGTCTGTACCCAGGCACAGATATCAGGAACAGATATCAGGCAGACATATATAAACCTCAGGAAAAGAAATCAGAAATCATGCCCACCAGCGCCAGCAATACAGGGGCACAAAAGACTCAAAGCTGAAAGTTAGCAACAGGAAGAAATGATCAAGTAAGGCTTATCTGAAACAATACACCACAGAAAGAAAGTCAACATCCAGAACCTGATAATATGGTCACAGAAGAATATGCACACCTAACAGATAAAGAACTACTAAAGGCCATGATGAGAACAACCAAGGAAATGAGGAATGAGATGGAATCCCTACTGAAGAAAATAAAAGAAATGGAGGAAAAGAAAAGAAAAAGAAATGAAGAGAATCAGAGAGAACTGGAGGAGCTCAAGTATTCTGAGAAAGCAAGGAAAACAGAATAGAAGAAATGGGAGAATGAGTTAGTACTCTCAAAGACATAGACATAAAAAGAACCAAAAAAAAGGAGAGAAGTAAAAATGAAAAAGAATAAGGAAACACTTTGAGTACTATCTGACACTATGAAGAAAGGAAATACAAGAGGCATAGGTATACCAGAAGGAGAAGAAAGAGAAAAAGTTCCAAGAACCTATTCAATGAGATAATTGAACTTCCCAAGCATGAAAAAGGAAATGAAAATAGATATACAAGAAGCTAGAAAAATGCCAGATTATCACAATGAAAGGAAAACTACAGCAGGACACAAAATAGTAACTTTTCCAAAGGTCCAGGGCAAAGAAAAAAACGATGAAACTGATAAAGACAAAGAAACAGATAACCTACAAAGGAAAACCAATCAGGCTGACATCAGATTTCTCCAAAGAAACACTAAAGGCAAGAAGAGAATGGAGGGACATATTTAACAAACTCCAAGTCAACAAATTCTAACCAAGAATACTCTACCCTTCAAAGATCTCCTTCCTCTATGAGGGAAAAATAAGAACTTTCTCAGACAAACGAAGTCTAGAGAAGTTCACTACTATAGAACCCCCTCTTCAAAAAATTCTACAATAAACCTTGGAACTAAAACCAACAGAAGAATGAATAAAAGAAGGTAAAGAATAGAATCACAAAAATGGCAAAATGGCAAAAATGAATGTCAGTGTATCAATTTTTACTGTAAATGTAAATGTACTAAACTCATTAATAAAAAGACACAGAATAGCAGGCTGAATTAAAAAACAAAACCCAACCTTTTTCTCTCTACAAGAAACACATTTAACTACAAAAGACAAACATAGACTAAAAGTAAAAGGCTGGAAAACTGTTGTACAGTCAAATGGATCAAAAAAGAAGGCAGGAACAGCAATACTTATATCAGATAAAATAGACTTCAAATTAAAAAAGGTTAAAAGAAACACAGATGGTCATTACATTATGATTAAGGGGACAATAAATCAAGAAGACATAACACTCATCAACATGTACCACCAGATGAAGGAGCACCCAAATATATCAGACAATTAATAACATCTTTGAAAACTGACATAGAAGAAAATATATACATAGTAGGAGATTTCAACATACCACTCTCACCAACAGATAGATCAATGAAACAAAAAATAAGCAAAGACACTAGAGTTCTAAACAAGGATATAGACCTCATGGGCTTAATAGACATTTATAGAACACTACGCCCCCAAAAATATGAGTATACATTTTTCTCAAGGGCACATGTATCATTCTCCAGGATTGATCACATACTGGGAAACAAGACAAACATCAGCAGATACTCTAAGATTGAAATCATACCAACTATATTCTCTGACCATGAAGCCATTAAGCTAGAAATAAACAATGAAGAGAAAACAAGGAAACCCCACAACACATGGAGATTGAAACCTGCATTACTGGAAGACCAAATTATCAATGAGGAGATCAAAGAAGAAATTAAAAAATACCTTGAGATGAACGATAATGAGGACACAACACTCCAGAATATCTGGAATACAGCAAAAGCAGTTATAAGAGGAAAAAAAAAAATATATATATAGCAATACAGGCTCACATCAAGAAACAAGAAAGAACACAAAGAAACAACCTAATCTCACATCTGAAAGAACTAGAAAAAGAACAACAAAAAAAGTCAGTAGAAGAAAGGAAATAATAAAAATCAAAGCAGAAATAAATGAATTAGAAGTTAAGAAAATAATCCAAAAGGTCAATGAAACCAAAAGCTGGTTCTTCAAAAAAATAAACAAAATAGATAAACCTCTAGCTAGGCTAACAAAGAAAAAAATGGGAGAAGCCACAAATAAATAGAATAACAAATGAAAGAGGACAAATCACAACAGACAGCAGAAATCAAAAGAATAATCAGAGAATACTATGAAAAGCTATAGGCAAACAAGTTCAACAACTTAGAAGAGATGGACAAATTTCTACTACTTTACAATCATGCAAAGTTATATAAAGAAGATGTAGAACACCTAAACAGTCCAATTACAAGTAGTGAAATTGAAACAGCAATCAAAACCCTCCATAAAAATAAAAGTCCAGGACCAGATGGCTTTACAAATGAAGTCTACAAAACATTCAAAAATGAACTAGTACCTATCCTGCACAGACGCTTTCAAAAAACTGAAAAAGAATGGATAATACCAAGCACATTTTATGAAGTCAACATTACACTAATATCAAAACTGAACAAGGACAACACAAAAAAAGAAAACTATAGACCAATCTCTCTAATGAAAACTGAGGCAAAACCGTCAATAAAATCTTAGTTAAAAGAATCCAACAATGCATCAACAAGATAATCCACTATGACGAAGTAAGATTTATTCTAGGAACACAAGGATGGTTCAACATCCAAAAATCAAAAGAAAAATAAAAACCACATGATCATATCAAAAGATGCTGAGAAAGTTTTCAATAAAGGTCAGCATCCATTTATGATGTAGACCCTCAAAATTCTCGAGATAGAAGGACCATATCTTAACATAATAAAGGCCATATATTACAAACTCATAGCTAATATCATTCCCAATGGTGAAAAGCTAAAAGCCTTCCCCTTAAGGTCTGGAACAAGACAAGGATGGCTTCTCTACCACTGCTCTTCAATATAAGAATGGAAGTCCTAGCTAGAGCAATAAGACAAGAAAAAGGCATACAAGGAATCTAAATAGGGAAAGAAGTAAAATTATCACTGTTTGCAGACAATATGATAATATACATAGAGAATCCCAAAAACTCTACAGAAAATCTAATCAAACTAATCAGCCAGTTTAGCAAAGTAGCATGATACAAAATCAACATACAAAAAAATCAGTAGCCTTCCTATATACAAACAACTGATCTGAAGAAGAAGAAATCAAGAAAATCATCCCTTTTATAATTGAAGCAAAAAAAGTCAAATACTTGGGAATAAATCTAATAAAAGAGGTGAAGGACCTCTACAAAGAAAATTATAAAACATTTCTAAAAGAAATAGAAACACAAATAAATGGAAAGATAGCCCTTGTTCATGGATTAGAAGAATTGACATCATCAAAATAGCCATCCTACCAAAAGCAATCTACAGATTCAATGCTATTCCAATAAAAATTTCAATGACATTCTTCAAAGAAATAGAACAAATATTGATGAAATTCATATGGAGACACAAAAAACCTCGAATAGCCAAAGTTCTCCTAACTAAAAAAAAGGGGGGAATGGAGTTATCACACTTCCAGACTTCAAACTATACTACAAAGCCACAATAAAAACTGCATGGTACTGAAACAAAAACAGAAACACAGACCAATTGACTTGAATGGAAAGCCTAGAAATAAACCCACAGACTTATGAACAACTAATCTTTGATAAAGGAGCAAAGAATAGGCAACGGAATAAAGACAGCTTGTTCAATAAATAGTGCTGGGCAAACTGGACTGCTACATGCAAAAAAATGAAACTAGAATATTGCCTTTCACCATGCACAAAAAAAAAAAAACAATTCAAAATGGATTAAGGAATTAGACATAGGATCTGAAACCATAAAATATATAGAATAAAAAGTAGGCAAAACTCCACATGACATACACATCAATAACATCTTTAAAGACACAGCACCCAAAGCAAAAATAGTGAAGGAAAAGATAAACAGCTGAGACTAATCAAACTTAAAAGCTTCTGTACAGCAAAAGACACACTAACCAAAACAAAGCGATAACCCACCAACTGGGAGAAAATATTTGCACACAACACTACCGACAAGGGACTTATCACAAAGATCCACAAAGAACTAACCAGACTAAACAAAAACAAGGTAATAATCCAGTTAAAAAATGGGCAGAAGAGCTAAAAAGACATTTCTCCAAAGAGGAAATGCAATGGCCAACAGGCATGTGAAAAAATGCTCAACATCTCTTTTAATCAGAGAAATGCAAATCAAAACCACTATGAGATACCACCCCACACAGTGAGAATGGCACATATCAAAAAAAGTAGCAACAACAAATGTTGGCGAGGATGTGGAGAAAAAGGAACTCTCTTACACTGCTGGTGGGAATGCAAGATGGTCCAACCATTATGGAAAGCAGTATGGCGGTTCCTCAATCTACTAGGAATGGAACTTCCATATGATCCAGCAATCCCACTCCTATGAATATACCCAAAAGACCCAAAAACACTGATTCAAAAGAATACCTGCACCCCTATGTTTATTGTAGCATCATTTACAATACATAAGACCTGGAAACAATCTAAATACCCAAAAACAGATGATTGGATCAAGAAGATATAGAACATAGACATGATGGACTACTATTCAGCAATCAAATAAACTAAGGTCATTCATAGAAACATGGATGGAGCTAGAAGGGATTATTCTCAGCGAAATAAATCAGAAAAATCAGCAAAAGAAAAATACTGGATGGTTTCACTCCTAGGAGGAATATTAGGGAACCAAATAAGAGACCAAGGAAAAGAAAAATAACAATAAAAACACACACAACAAAAACAAAAAGACAAGGAAAAATCAGGGACAGTTTGTGGGGAGAAGGGAGGAAATGGGTTGAGGGTAGAAAGAGCACAAGGGACTGAGGAGATGATGCACTGGTGGTGGTGGGAAATCCATGGGGACCACAATTGATGTCAAGTATAGAGAAATAAAGGGGAAAAAAGAGAAAGAAACACCACTTCCAATACGGCATTCATTCTCAGAAGGGATTTCACTTCTCCCTGATGAGTGAAGGGTCCTCACTTCTCCCTGATGAGTGAAGTGTCTGACTCCACGTCAGACACCCCAATATTTGGGACCTGCAGTGGAGAAATGAGCTAACCAAAACATCTAGTTTTGAAAACCAAGGGACTGGAGACCTGCAGACCCAGGAGGTGTGGACCAAACAGTGACAAACACACAATCACTCATCCAGGATCCTGCACAGAAGAAGATGTTTGAAAAGCCCCTAAATCATACATGAAGTTAATTTTAAAGTATCTTCCAGGAGCCAAAACATATTTGGAACTTTCCCTGGGGACAGAGACTCTGCTGGGCACCATTTTGTACCTTCACCTTACCTTACTGGGTGGTTGGTGGATGCCTTTCTCAGTGTTATCCATACCTTGATTGATCTCAGGCCCCCTTCTAAGCCACCAGGGCACTGCTAACTGCAGGCTTCCCACCTGCTGCAGCATCACTCAAGCTAGCCAGGCCCAATGCAGCACTGAGGAGGGTGGAGGCATGCTTAGGGGACATGGGCTGGGAACTCTGTCTTGTGCTTGCCCTTGGCCTTCTACAGATCACCAGCACTTCGAGGAAAGAGACTATATATTCATCTAGAGCCCCGATTACTGAAGCTACCCCCAAGGAGATACTTTCCTGGCATTAGGTCTGGGAGCCAGAGGGTTTACAAATGGGACCAGAAGTGTGGACATAATTTAAAAGCTGATACCTGAGGATCTGGCATCCATCAGACTGAAAACAGCTGGTAAAGAAGACCCCTCCCCTTGGGGACCCTACACCCTCAAAAATGAAGACCTATCACAAATAAACCAGCTATTGGTCATGGAAATATAAAAGTATAAATAGTAGGAGTCAAGATCTATAGATAATAGACAAAGGATGACTGACCGGAACTTTGGCATTCTTAGATAAGTCAGATGAGCAGAAGGTGGCAATGCCTCAAAGACTGTGATTTCCTTATCTTTTTACTTGCACTTAAAATCTAGATTTTGAATTTATAGTGTAAGAAAGCTCAATGCTAAGTAGGTTGTATTTTCCTTTTGAAAAATCCATAGTAGTAGTCGTGGCTTATGTTTGTATGTTTCTTATGTTGTATTGGTTTGTTCAAATTATTCCTGCATTAAACATTTCATTGAAATCTTATCCATCAAGGGGTCAGGATAAAAAATCACTACCCATATTTTATATGTGAGGGAAAGTTTCAGTCATTTGCTCAATGTCTTCAGAATATAAATGGCAAGTCAGAAATGGCCTTACGTGTTGTGTTCAAGTTGAGGTTCTGTCTCCTACAGCAAAAGAATCAAATCTTAAAACAGAGGAAGCAGGACTGGCTGGTATGAGCACATATGACTTTCTGTAGCAATGTGCCATTCCTTCAATTAGTCCATAAAAGAGAAGGAAATGCAATAAAAGTGGGTAATGACTTTGCACTTTGTCATTAGGATTAAATTACAAAGGCACTTCTCATCAGTTTCCTGAAAGTGAGAGTGGGAAGAATGAAAGTTAGAAAAGGTGTGGAGGTTTTTTTCTTTTTTATAAGGGCAGGTTAGGTGTGTCTAAATGTGGAGTCACTTAGCATGTGTCACTGATCCCTTAATGACTGAGCTTGAAAGCTGCTTGTCTGCCTATTCGGAGAAGTTCACTCCAAATGAAGGTTCCTGGGGTCAACAGCTTTCAGAAGCTGAGCAGGATCCATGATGGAGCGCAGGCGTGGATGTCAGTTTCACTCCACACTGAGTTTTATTTAAAGATTCTCAGACTCCCAATGGGTAGGGAGATGATAGAACCTTAAGACTGACTATGCTTCCCCTTACATCCAACACTGCTTTCTGGAAGGGAAAAACAAAACCAATAAGAAAATAGAACCTGGAGATCAGGCTATATTTGTTGAGAATACCCATACACTGCATACACCTAGGGAAAGTCATTTACTCATGCTGTTCCTTGGTTTCATACCTGGCCACTGAAAATATAAATTGTCAATTTGTAAATCTATTTACTGATATATTTCTTAAATTGAAGACTTCAAATGTTGAGTTTGGTGCTGAAAAACAGCAGGGAATAGCAGCGGGAATGAATAGTAGGGAGAATCAAAGAAATTAACATTAAGCAAATAACTACAAAAACAATCATATTTAATTTCATTAAGGCCTTGATGTTTTAGTGAGACTTCCAAAAGTAAAGGGATTTCTAAATAGTAAATAGACTGTAAATGTAAGTGACTTCAAGGTCAGTGGCGGGGGTTGGGGGCCTACGGGAAGCACATAAATCTCACTGAGCATCTACTATCTGTTAGGAGGCACGCTATCATAGAATCTTTATGATATGCATTTACATGTATTTTCCAATTTAATTCTCTCCTCAAGCCACAAATTATTTACTAAATATATAATTTATATATTCCCATAAAGGAATGAAGACTTGGAGAAGTTAATCAAATTCATCATACTGTGGCGCTTAATAACCCAGATTCTGGAGTTAGTTAACAGATGCCAGATCTGTCTCTTAGTATCTAGGACCTTGGGAAACTACTTAACATCCCCATGTTTTAGTTTTCTAAAACTAAAAGGAATTCTTAACATGTAACCATAAGGAATTCTTTTTTTTTTTTAAAAGATTAATTTATTTATGCATACAAGCGCTGGGGTACAGGCCAGAGGTGTAGGGGGGTGAGAGGATTCACCACAGAGAGCGGGGAGCAGAACAGGCAGATCAACAGAAGTACACTGCTGAGGGGAGCAGCGGGCACAGCAGGAGAGGTCTGCTGCGCCATGTGGGTCCCCCCCTGGCCGGCAGCAGGGATCAAACTCGTGCTTCAGTGGCTGTGGTTTGCTTCGTAGTGCGTTGCTTAACCCACTGCGCCACCAGGGGAGGCCCAACCATAAGGAATTCTTACATGTAACCATAATATTACCCATCGAATAGCATGGCAGTAAGAATATAATTAATGAGTTTAAGTCTGGCAAAATAGAAAGGGATATTGAAATACCAGCTGGTAGCTGTTCTTACTGTTAGATGGCTTGACAATTTCATATGTCAACTCAGCTAGGTCGTGAGACCCATCAGGATGGCCACCGCGTTTGCTCGTGCAAACACCAGTCTGGATGCTGCCGTGGAGGTATTTCTAAGTTGTGCTTGACATCGCATTCCATAGACGTTGAGGCAAATAGATGACTTTCCCCGTGAATGGGTCTGATCCAGTCAATTGAGGGCCTTCAGAGCAAAGACTGAGGTTTCCTGAAGGAGAAGGAATTCTGCCTCAAGCCTGCAATAGAGACTTGGCTCTGCCCGTGGTGCAGGCTTTGCAGCCTGCTCTGTGCAATCTGCACTCAGGCAACGTCAACGTGGAGGTGAATTTGCAGCCGCCGGCTCGTCCTCTGACTCAAGACTCGCCAGACCTGCAAAATGGCACATCCTCTTATCCTCGCTGGTTCTGTTTCTCTGGAGAAGCAGGCTACTCCAGTGGGTAAAGCCGGAATGTGAATCCAACTCTGGCTGCAAAGGTCAAGTCTTTGCCTCCAAGTTTCAATGAAACTTTTGCTCTAATAAAACCCAAAGCGCTTCAATTTGAGATGCCCTTTTATACTGATCGAGTCTTTAACAAACAAGCAAACTATTGTGAGTTTTACTGGAAAAGGTGGTCATGAAGTCCAAAGAGACCTCACCACAGGCCTTTCTCTCGTTCGTTCAGAATGTTCCTTCCCTGAGGGCTTTGTCTTGGTAAAGGGGGACACATCTGACAAGTCATATTTCTTTCATAATAGAGAGAAAAGTTTAAAATGAGATTCTAGACTTTCATTAGTTTTTGTGCTGCCCTAATTTCTTTTTCTCCTTTGCTTTCACACCAGCTGCAGACTTTAATTAAACTGTGGCAAGTCTCAGAAACTTGGCGGGCTTTCCAGAGAAAACAAGGGCATCTCCTCCCAGGGCAGATCGCTCCCCAAGTCCTCCAGCTTGTATTTATTTTTCCCTACTGTCTGGATTAGTAGCTAGAAACCTTGCCTGTCCTTATACCTTGTTTTCTCCTCCCTTTGTTCACTTCCACTCAGTGGATTTTGCTAGAAGTTCCCGAGATGGGTATTACTGCCATGACTAATTCAAAATAATATTTCATGGCTGTAATTATGGTAAATTACTATACTGGTTTATCATTTTGATTCTTTATTTTAAAACACCATTCATAGCCAGAGGATAAAACCATCATATCTGTATTTATGGATTAAATTAGTGCATCCCTTTATTAGAGACAGTGATAAAATGAAAGGTGAAAAGGAAACACAATCTTATTAGATTGCAGACAATGACAAATAAATTTGGGACCATTGAAAAATGCTTCTGAAATCCTGTAGCTATGTACAGCTGGGCTGTGTCATCTGCGCCAGTGTCGTGATTATCAAATTGTGCCATGCAGACAGCTGACGCTCCCAGGTATTGCTGAGCACTGCTTGGGTGGCATGGCTATTTAAGCAAAATAGTTACCGCTTAATTTCAAAGACCATTTGCTTCTGCAGAAATTTTTTGGCAAGCTGCAGCACTGAACTTATTCCACTTTAAATAATAGAAGACAGTTTATGGGAAAATTACAGAAAATGGTGATGTAAAGACACTATGAACTGAATAAATAAGGAGACTCGGTGACTGGACAAATGTCAGGGGGACAAACACGAGGGAGAAGAGACAAGTCCCTGTCTGCTGCTGAGGGGAACTCACCTGTCTAATAATACAGGGAGAAGGATACAAGGAAATAGTTAAAATACAGGTTTTCATCACAAAAGAGGGGAAATTCAGAAGGTCCAACAAGAACAGAAAGAAAGCTAGACTCCTAAAACCCAACCAGTGTTCGTCTATATTAAAGGGCAATTTTTACCAAACAATAATATCAAGTAAAGAGGAACCTACCCAGTCTCATTCAGTGCGAGGTTTAAGTAATATGAGAAATGTTCATTAACAATCCATGTGCTGACCTTACTTATGCAGCAGAAGCGCAGCCAGACGACCTGCCTGCAGGAAGCTCGCAGTTTCATTAGCCACAAGAAACAATCAACCCGTGATGGCCAATTGTATTTACCATTATTAGAATTTGTGCAAAGAAAAAAAATAGAGGCCTTTACAGGAACATATCATGGGACATGGGCCATTGCAGCTGGTCAGGAAATCTCCCTGAGAAAGTGCTGTCTTGAAACCTGAACATGAGCAAGACTCCCTACAGGCCGTTCCTTACACCTGCAACTCCAGTCCTCCCTTCATTTGGCCAAAGACGTAAGCTGGGAAGAAACCACAACCCTAGAGTGAAGAGTGCCATGGTTAGTAGACAGTGAGGAAGAGAAAAGGGACTGGGGTGAGAGGGTTCAGGTGCATGTCTGGAAGATTGTGCCAGAAATCCATGGGCCACATAAAGGGTTTGAACTTCATTATCAAAGAAAAGAGAAGCATTATAAAAATTTTAAGCAGAAGACTATCATGATTGGACTTGATTTTTTAGAGAATGGGGTGCCTATAGAAAAGCAAGTTTTAGAACCAGTGGAAGACCAGCTCAGACCAGCTTTTATGGAGAAGCTATTCAATGACAGTTAGTTTATGTTAACTCGCTTAACCTTGGCCTCCACTCTGTGCCACAGGGAATCATGTCTCACACAGGGAATCATGTCTCACACAGGGAATCATGTCTCACACAAGGAATCATGAGGGCCCTGCACTCAGCTCATCTGAAAAGTGCCCACTACTCAGAGGAGCCTACAATGGAAGTAAAGGCTCTGGGGTACCCAGAAATTCCTAGTAATTATATCATTAACTATATCTGGTTAGCAGAGCTCAGTGGGACGATAGAGTGTGCACAGAGGTCTGGAGCCTCAGCTCATAGTTCAGCTGCCCAGCCTCTCTACCTAGCTGGGTGGATGATGGGCTACTCCCTGCCCTTAGCATCCTGGGCTCCAGCCTGCCTCCCTTCTTCTGTCACCCCACTATGACTAACCTTCCCCGCAGTGACCTAGTCATGATGGCCCAGAGACCCACAATGCACCCTCCTCCTTTGCCCCCAGCAGGAAAGGATGAAACTCCGGCTATGCAGTGGAAGCCCCTGTCACGCTTGGGCGGGCACAGCATGGTGTGTTCAGTGGGTGACTTGCTTGGGATCTGCCTCTTACCTCCCTTGGTCCAGGTGCCAAACACAGGAGGTGTGGAGGGGGAGAGAGATGGGGGCATGTTTTCTAGATGCAGCAGCTAGATTGTGAGCTACCACGATCTGTTACAGGCCAGAAGCCCAGGTGCCTGTGAGGTCTGCACTGTTGTGTCCATGACATTAAAGGGTCACAACAAACTCACAGAAAGCCAGTGAAACCATTATGGCAATTCAAGATGCAGACTGCAGAAGAAAGGTCAAGTTCTACACCTTACCGAGATCTTCAGTGACCTTACCCTGCTTTTGTGGAACAAGGAGACTCAAATTCCACTTTTTCATTTTTTTTTAAATTTTAGTTGCAGTAACATTGTATTATAACATCATGTAAGTTCAGAGCACATTGAGAATCAGCATTTAGTTCAACACTAGACGTCCAATTCTATCATTACGTTCTACAAATTAGGTCTCCAGACCTGCATGTCATTGTTAACTTCATTTTACAGATATGGAAATTAAATCTGTGTGGCTAGCCAGGCAGGTTATTTAAGCTCTTGGAGTTCAGACTCTTGAGCCTTAATCACCAGGTACAATTCCTTTTTGGAAAGGATATAGATTTGGGATATATTGATTTAAGTTGCTATTACAACATCTAAGTAGAGATGCTTAGAAGACAGCTTTACATACACAAATGTGTGTATAAACATATTCTAAATCTTTCTTGTAAGATTTAATTTAGATTTATAACTGTCATTATATGGATGTATGTGTGTGTCCTTCTGTCCATCCATTCATCCCCCATCCATCTATCCATCCACTCTCATATCTTCCTAACTGCCTATCAAGCCATCCATCTAAAGGTCAGAATGTCCAAGAGAGCATTACATGGAGTTATACCTCTAAGTTTTGTCTCACAAGGAACTCCTGGGAGCCAATTCTCATATCAAGGAATTTGGGAATCTTTTTAATAGAGATGATTATATAAATAATGACTATATTGATTATTTGTTATGTGAATGACCTAAGCTCTTCACCTAGATTGTCTCAGTTCATCTTCACAATTAACTTTAGAATCTATTGCTGTCTCCATGTGAAAGATGAAGAATCAAATCCTAGAATTAGGTAACTTGCTGTGATCGCACAGCTTCATTTCTGAGACAAGATGAACACCAATCTAGATGACTGCCAGTGGACATCTCCTAACTGTCTTGAGCACCAGGTCCAGGCAGGCCAGTCTGCCCTACTAAAAATTTGGAAAGACAAAATCTAGAGAATTAAGATATTTTCCTAAAGGTTAAACAGGGGAGTGATTGCTCAATCAATACTATTAATAGAATCTGAACTCCTTAATGCTAAACCCTTTGCCTTATAAATAACATCCGCATGCTCTATACAACTTGTGACCTCAGCTTGACCTGACTGCATTTCTCCTCACAAGGTTAAAGACTCACTCTTTGTGCTGGCATGAGATGGAGCCCACTGCACCAATTCACCTTGCAAGCAATGAGGGTGTTAACAGGCCTGTGTGTGGTGCTCTTCAGGGTCTAAAGTGAGTCTCCTGGTAAGTGGCACAGCCAGGTTCTCCAGTCTACAGGCACTGCCCTGACCCAGAACATGTTGTTTTTCTCTCTTATGCTCATGAGTGTGCTATAGGGTCACAATGAGTTTCCCTAGTTCACTAACAAAGAACCTGCACATCTACACCCTCATTTTAACCTCCCCATGGGCCTAGGTAAACAAGCAAAAATAAACACAAAATAAGCAAATAAAACAAACACAAAGGATATATATACATGATCAGTGCTTCTGAAGCTGCAATAACTTCGAAACATTTCATGAATAAACCAACCCAAGCGGTAATAATCACATACCCACATATTTATTGACTTAAAAAGTAGATGTATTTCCTGTTTGGGGATTATCATAGGCAACAAAACAATGTAATACTTTCATGTACCTTATGTTAATTGAGAAGTGATGTGATAATTGAATATATAAAATGTCCAATGTTGAGAAATGCTATGGAGAAAAGAGCAGGTGACTGAGGAAGGGGGTATAGTGCAGTAAGTCGAGGTGCCCTGTTAGTAGGGAGGGAGTCAGAGAAAGCCTGTGTCTCTGATATATTTGAGCAAAAACCTGAAAACATTAAAGAACTAAGTTACAAAACTAGTTGAGTGAAGAAATTTCCAGATACTTTCCAACAAGTGCAAAGACCCTGGGGTAGACATTTGCTTATTCTGTGTAAGGAGGAGGAAGCAGGCCAATGGGACTGGAGCAGAGTGGACAGTTTGGAAAAGAGGACAGAGAGGCAGTGGCAGGGGACAGGAGATCAAAGAAACTTTGTGGGTGAAAACAAGGGTTTTGCTTTTAGCTCTGAGATGGGAAAACACTGGAAAGCTTTGAACAGAGTGGTCAGCAGATGTATATTTTAACAGGATTCTTCCAGCTGCTGTGCTAGAAAGAGACTGAACAAGGTGGGAGGGAGTAAAGGCAGAATTGATGCATCAGTTATAAAGTGATAGATATGATAACTGCAAGATGATGGTGACTGGCATGGGGGGGGTTGATGAACATGGTGAAGGAGTCAGTTCTGGATATACTTGGAAGACAGAACTCATCAGATTTGTAAGAATAGGAGAAAACAAATATTTCAAAGTATTTTAGCCTGAACCACCAACTTCAGTGGAGAATAGAACGTGAGAGCTGATTTGTGCATATGTTAAGTTAAATATATAGTCTGCATACAATCCAGGAGAGAAGTCATGGCTAGAAATAAAAAATCATCTTTAGTGTATTGATGGTATTTAAAGCTGCATTAGCTCTAAATGAGATCGTGTGGGAAAGTGTCCACAGAAAGAAAACATAGTAAAACTCTGAACAGCACACAGCATATGTAATAGACATTAGTTTAAGGAATCATATTATCTCTGCAAGGTAGGTGGTAATGTCTCATTCACAACTGGGAAATGCAGGAAAAAGAAGTGTCTTAACTAAATTAATTCAAGCAGAAAATGAGAAAGTGGGTCTCACACCCGAGCCGCCCGCCCAGCCCCACCCGCTGCAGCATGCCAGCTTTGGTGGCTGTGTGCTCTGGATACCGCAGCTTTCCTGAATGTGCTCTGTTCTTCCCCCAGACTAGAAGCTGTTCTCAGTCCCAATTCTCCTACGTGCAAAGCACCAGGGAAAGGCTGCTAGAGGATAATGACCAACTGTTTTAACATCCTCAGCCCTCTTAACTGACAGAATCTTCTTTCCATGGAGTCTCCTGCCTGGCAAAATATCCAGGAGGGACCGCCAGAAAGGAGGCCGCTGGAGTTGAATGATTTTGTGCAGGGGAAATAAAAAGGACCACAGAGTTTTTGCACATCCCAAACCTGAGTGTTCCTAAAATTTGCATCTGCTGCTAGAGAGACAGTCTTGCCCTAGAGGCCGCTGCCAGCAGTGGGTCCAGGATGGGCAGGGAAGGGACCTGAGGCAGCCCCCGATGGCAGGGTGGCCTTCTGTCCAGGGGCCATTCTCCCGGGCTGCTTCCCTCTGCTTCCTAACCTGGAGAGCCCAACAGGATTCTTGCATTTGGTTACTTTTAACTGTCTCCCATTCCTGAATGAACCATTTTTTTTTAGTGTTCACAGCTGTTAATTAATATAGACCTCTCTCCCTGAACAGCCACTGGCGTCTTTAGTGAAGTTATGGATTTTCTTTCTCAATTGCTCTGGAGTCGCCCCGAGGCTATTAATTTGGGCTATTAGCCGTGGGTAATTTCAAAATCCATATTGATAACACTGAGGCTGCGCTGACTGCCTGCTCCATGGGCTGAAAAAAAACAAATGGTAGCCTCCACTATTATTTACATGGCAGCCAGAAGTGGGGGATGTTCCCAGGGAGCTGAGCTGGGTCACGTCACGGTTATTTAGGAATCCTGTTCTGCAGCAGACTTGAGACAACAGTACACTTTTAAGGCAAAACAGTAACAATCATAATGACAATGATGGTGCATGTACAGAATGCATTAATATTCTAGTATTTGTACTATTATTACTATTGAAAACCATTACTATCAACTAACAGTAAATAACTTTAATTAGGATAATATTTGTTTATATGATATTCCTCACAAAGGCATTGTGTTAAGCAATATTGGCTTTTTGTTGACTCCTTACATCATCCCTATGTGTTTGTCAGTATCCCAGTTATACAGATAAGAAATCTGATATTGGGAAATTTATGTCCTTGGCCTGGTTACATCATCAGTAGCCAAGGCTCAAACCTGTGTCTGAGTCTCAAGCCAGCTCTCTTGGCTTCCAACATTAGTCCTACATACTGACTGCTTCCCAGATGCTTGAAGGACCTTCTTAATATAAAGATTTTTACACTCCGCTCTAAATCCATTCAACCAAAATCCCTATGAAGAACCCAAAATGACCAAGGACAGTAACATAAGAGTCTGGTAACTTCTTCAGATGCTACATTTGACAAATGTGTTTCTCAAATTGAACTGTAAAAATGTACTTCCCAGGTTCATTACTTTTTAACTGTATATCACTGATAAAGTTACTTAACTTGTTTTGTGCCTGTTTCCTCTTTTCAAAGGAAGATACTACTACCTATTTTAATGTGTTGTTCAGTAGGTTCATATGAATGTGTACCATGGGCCAGCTTAATATGGTCAGGAAGCGATGACTTTACACATATCCTGGTTTCCAACAGTTCCAGGTTCACAGGGAATATTTGTCACCATCTGTACACTATCATCTGGGGCTCAGAGACTATGGCAATGTCCATGCCCAAACCTGACACCTTTGCATTTTGAACTCTTGGAGACAGCCCTGGTTTAAATGTGGGCCAAGAAAATGCTTCTCACCAGGATTTAATTCACAGACCTAAGTTTGAATATTCTTGTGTCCCTTTCTATCTTGTAATAAAGCCACATTAACTATTTTTTTAAATATTTACAGATTTCCCAGCAGATTACACACCTGTGTAATTTGAGGTGTAAGCTCACACCACCATATATGAATGTGCCTCACATTCTACCAGAGCTCCAGAGCCACAACCCTGTCAGCTGACCTCCTCATCCCTTGGCCCCCCTCCCCCAACCATTCTGTCTGGTAACCAATGTTTTCTTCACAAAGTCTCAGAATTATTCTTATTGCTTTGCTGTTTGTTCTCTTTGGTTATTTATATTCTGCAAATGAGTGAAACCATCTGGTATCTGTCTTTCACTTCCTGACTATTTCACCTAGCATAATCACCTCAAGATCCATCCATTTTGTCCCAAACGGCATTATTTCATCCTTTCTAATAGCAGAGTGGTATTCCACTGAGTATATATTCCACAATTTTTTTATCTAGACATCTGTCAATGGACACTTAGGTGTCAGCAGTGGGATTGCTAGATCATCTGGTATTTCCATTTTTATTTTATAGCAGAATCTCAGTATCATTTTCCATAGAGGCGACACCAAATTATACTCCCACCCAGAGCTCCTTGTACTTTAGCTATAAAAAGGGTTAATAGCACCGCCATGTACGATTGTGAAGAGACAACAGACGTGAAAGTACCCATCTTGATCTTGATGGTGGCTAAATAAATGTGGTGGAAGGAATCACTGTTGACTGAGCAGAACTAGAAAAGAGTTCTGCATAGCAAACTCATGCCTCCTCAGCATGCAAGATTTACGCTGATGTCTTCAGACTCCACCAAATGGGGCTGAGGCATTATTTCAGTTCAGCACGTAAATAATGGACACATAATATATGTGAGTGCCTCACAGTGGAAATGAGCCAATAATACCTATTGACTGTGGGAAAGACAGACATCAACTCCACCTGGCTTACTTGTGCAATGTCACAGAGGACTGTCAGTTTAGGTGGGATCCCCAAAGTCTTCCCACAAAAGCCGCTCGGTCAATAAATGTGCTGAAAAATTTTAAAGCAGAAATTTAAATTGCCCCTTTTTTCTCATTTGCTTTCCCAAAAGATCATTTTTATGCTTTTATTTAATGAAAAGAGCCTACATCTTAAATGATTATTTCCTTTTTCCCTCTTGTGTTTTGTTCGGGCATGTCTGATGTGGGGGTTGACAAATGAGACTGAACAATTTAAAAGGAGAAAGTCCAAATCACCCATCCCCTCTCCACATACAGATGGAGACATATAGTGATATTTCTTTCTAAATATTTCCTTTGATTATATAATTCTCAGTGTCAAGGTCCTTCTGATGTATAATGCTGCATTTTCTTGCTTCCACTTAGTACGTGTATCAAAGTTTTCCTCATTTTGAAAACTATTTTAAGACATCATTTTATTGACAGTCACAGTGTGGATGTGCCATAATTTACTCAGACAGCCTACTATTTTTCAACATTTCAGTGATTTCAAATTTTAAGTCACTCTAAAAATAGTTACATTGAACAGGATAATGTGTAAATCTTTGTCTGTAATTTTGATTATAATTTTTCCTAGGAAAGCTCTTTCAAAATAGATTATTGGGTCTTATTAGTCAAGGTTATTGATATTTACAAGCTACTGTCCATGAGGAGGTCACAATCTATACCCCCACCTGCAGAAGGCTAAAGGACCACTAAAGAACCCCCCCCCAAAATAAAAACCTTACTTTAAAAAAAAAAGATCGATTTTATTTATAAATACAAGAACACGGTGTAAACCAGGGGTATGAAGGGTGAGAGGATTCACCAGAGACAGAGTGGGGAGCAGCATACCTGGACCTACTGAAATGCATTGCTGAGGGGAGTAGCAAGTGAGACAGGAGAAGTCTGCTGTGCCATGGAGGTCACCTCCCTAGCCAGGGATGGAACTCATGCTGCAGTGGCTGGCAATAGCTCGATGGCTATAGCACCATCAGGGAGGCCCAGAAAATCTTACTTTTACAAGTGGTGAGCAGGTTGGGATTATCATCAACTTTGAACTAGCAAATTCAAAATTAACCTAGCGTTACAATATGTTTCTGCTGATTTTCAACCACATACATTAGCTAATCTAATTTAATACTATATTCAGGGTATGGGGTAAAAATAAAGGACTACGAATCAGACTGAAATATACATGTGAACACACAGAATCTTACTATGAGACAACATACCAATGAGATTCCATGGCAACCCAGGGTCTAAAAGGACAAACACAACCTCAGGCAACACCCATCTACGTAGAGAAGTAAATCAGTACGATATATGTTAGACAAGATGAAGAAGGGTATGAAGTCAATCTGGGGACATGAAGGATGAATCTGAAGAGGGAACGGTATATGCAAAAAAAAACTTGAGAAAAAAGTCATATGACATCCTTGAGGAACCGGAAGAATTCTATAGTGGTTAAAACATCCAGGAGAGTTAAAAAATAGTGCTGGGTTTGCATAGAAAGGAACAGGGTGTGGGTCAAAGCCTGCAAGCCATTTATCATTCAACATTTTGACCCAAATATTGAAAATTATAAAATATTTAAAGGATTTTTTGAGAAAGAAATGACATGATCAGGTTTGCATTTTTAAGAGTACTCTCTGCTGTTTGGAGGAAAAAGTGGAGGAGGGAAAGAGTGGGAACCTCGAGGTCACTTTGCAGAGTGATGCTGATTTATAATCCTGTATCCCTGGAACCTATATACTGCTACAAACCATTGTTTCAATAACATATTATTAATCCAGGAGAGAAGATGAGGCAGCAGCAACAGTGGAGAGAGAGACAATCTCTTAATGTTAATAGCCTCAGTGGAAAAGCTTGTTCCCATTTGAATCCCTTACCCAGCTGCTGAGGAATCTTTCGTCTTGTCCCTTGCTCAGTGAGAATGAAGGATTGGCCATCACAGTTAATTCTGTAAGAGTTTTCTCTACATATGATCTACATTACGGGGTTTCTCCTGGTCTTTCTTTTCCTCTTGACAAATACTCCTATTTCATTTCCTCTTCATCAAACTATGGTTTTAAAAAATAATGTTTCAGGGGGTGGACAGCAGGAAAGCCCAATGTTTTTATAAATGAGTGCCTATTAGTCACTGTATTAGTCAAGGAACACGTGGAATCTTTCCCTTAGTTATTGTAGAAAAACCACATATATTTATCAATGTATTCACGAAATGCTATGATTTTATAGTCTACACAGCAACTTTCATCTCATTTACAATTTGACAAAAATATGATAGAATAAGAGAAAGATTCAAAGAATACAAGAACACTAATTTGAAAACACATGCACCCCCATGTTTATTGCAGCATTATTCACAATAGCCAAGAGTTGGAAACAGCCTAAGAGCTCATCAGTAAATGACTGGATTAAGAGCATGTGGTAGATACATGCAATGGAATACTACTCAGACGTGCATATATGAAAGCTGCCATCTGCAACAACATGAATGGAACTGGAAGGTATCATGCTAAACAAAATAAATCAGATGGAGGAAGACAACACTGATTTTACTCACACATGGAAGGTAAGAAAACAAAACAAATATGCAAACAATGCAAAAACAAACCCTTGGACTACAGAGTAAATTAGAGCTTCGAGAAGGGAAAGGGTGGGAGGTGGCTAGTCATGTAACAAGTTTGAATTGTTTGATGATTGATAGGAACTATATTTTGGGAGGCAAATATAATGTAATATAGAGAGATGCTGATTTATAATCCTGTATCCCTGGAACCTATATACTGCTACAAAGCATTGTTTCAATAACATATTGTTAAGTGAAAATGCGTTGCTTTTGAGGTATGAACACAGGAGTTTCCTCTGGGCCAGATGAGAAATTCAGAATGGCCACTTTTCTTTGAATCCTGTCTGGGCACTTTGCTACAGAGGTGGGTGCAGGGAAGAATCCTCAGGGACTTCCAGGGGCTTGATCTTCAATTCTATGTTGCATTTCTGCTAATCACCTCATCTCACAAAAGAGTGAAGTAAGGATTAAAGAGATGCCCTTGTGACTTTATATAGCTCCTCAAAATAAAAGGGCTATATATATTCAATGCATTATGAATCTGATTGTATTTGTATTCATGATTTTCACAAACATTGACTTAGCCCCAGAAGCTTCTTGTTTTCTAATTCTGTAGTAAGAAAGGAATCCAGTATTAACCCCCACTGGCAAGATGTTTTTGTCAGATTAGGAGAAATGGGAGGCAGGCAAAGTTCATTCATGGTTTATCTCTCAGCAGCCAATTTCTTTCCCTTTTACCAAATTATCAATCTTTTGTACCCTTTCTCTCACTCCAAGCAGACACAACCTTAACTCTAAACTACTTCACAGAGTGATTGCGTACCCCTTAGCAATTCCTTTTTACCTTTCCACTGTCTCTCCACAATAGGTTGCTTTGCCTCTATGTTAACTGGATGCTAGCTTAGGGAATGAAAAGTAAAAGATGTTACTAAACTATCAACCAGAGTGACAACATCACTGTCATTTGCCTCGTGAACTTGAACACTGACCCCTAATTGCAGGCTTCTGTGTCGTAAGTGATGCTGTCTATTATGTGACTTTTAATGAAAGTGCCAGTCTGAGCATGATCTTCTGCCTCACAGGCCAGCCCAGCTGGGATAGCAGGAGATTGCCTCTAGTGATTTCATGAAGACATGTCAACCCTGACCTTTAATTGCCTTTCCAGTTCTCAGACCTGCCTCCCATGACTTAAAATGATTATTCAATGAACCCACAATTGAGGTGATTTTGTCAGGTTCAAGAAGTATCAAAACAAGCCTCCTGTTCTCATTTCTCTACTCCCTGCAATCTTTCAATGCCGGGGATACAGGACACTGGAGGAGAAGTCAGGAGGGGTGCCAGGGAAGATGAGCGCTGTTTCTCCAATATTCTGGCTGGAGCATTATTCATGCCAGGATGCTGGAGGCGGGCCAGACCTCTGAAAACCTGCAGCCACATGTGTCACCTCCCATGCCCTGCACAAAAGCTTGAACTCTGCTTGTTCAGCCTCTTGGATAGAACTCCTGTGTTTATTTATTTGTGATTTATAAAATTGCATCCTTGGCAAACTGCTGGGTTCGGGGAACAAGCACACAGCAGAAACCAACCAGCAAGTCACATAAAGACCAGTGTAGCAATCAACAGCCTCTGTCAGCGGGAACTGACCACATGACACCGCTGCCTTCGCAGCAATCAGGGCAGGGCTATTTGCAAAGACAGGATTCCTCTGAGTCCCCAGAGGAGGGAGGTCAGGTTTTCTTCTCTTAAGACTCACAGATCCTTTTAAAGCAATTATGTGTTCTCTGCCCTCCTGAGACTCGATTTTTGACAGTAAGGGAGAAATTCTATTCCTAAGAAGTTTGGGAAATTTTCAGCAAAACCTCTATAAAGCCTATGCCTTGTGCCTAGTCCTGGGTGGCGCATGGGGCGGGTGAACACTATCTAATCCTTTGCTGAATAAGAGTCAGTGTAAAGGAGAGCTGCGATTATCTCCTTCCAATCTTTATTTCAAGGGCCTTGAAAGGGCAGTTCTTATGGCTGCTTTAGCAGAGATGATGAAGGAACAGGGGAACCAGTCCCAATCAGGCAATTGCTAATGAAGGAAAATAGCAAAGCTCTTGCAGAGGGAGGGTGGACAGGGAACCTATGACATTTTGAAAATGATCTTCCTGTGCTCTTTGTTTAAGAGACACTACACAAGAGCTGTCTGATGATAAGTCCTCTTTACTCCTCTTTTCATGATGACGCTCATTAGAGCTAAGGAATGAGGATGGACCCATGTACTCCTTGGGTCATTCCCCTCCTACTTTCTGACTTCAGGTTTCTTCTTCAAAGTAAAGGATGGGGGAGGGGGGCATGGGCATGGCGGGGGGCGACTCCCTGGTGGCATAGGGGTTAAGTCTCAGTGCTGTCACCACTGTGGCCTGAGTTCAATCCAGTCAGGGAGCTAACACACATGGTACAGCAGACCTCTCCTGTCTTACCCTCTGCTCCCCTTGGCAGTAAATTTCAGAGATCTGCCGGTTCTGCTCCCCATTCTGTCTCAGGTGAATCCTCTCATGCCCCATATCTCTGGCCTACACCCCAGTTCTTGTATGCATAATTAAATAAAAATAAATCTCCAAAGTACCAGACAAGGGAATCCAGTGTTCTTTTTAGAATCAGTACACTATTAATTTAAATCTAGTCCTTATTGGTTTTGTAACTTTAGGTACTTCATTGACAAATGTAATGGGTTTAGTGATTAATGAATGGTGGTGGCTGGCTGATTTTGCTATTATAATAATGGATGCTACATTTTCTGGGCCTCGACTTCTACATCTGTACAATTTAAGTTAAAAATTTAACATGCAGGGCCTCCCCTGGTGGCGCAGTGGGTTAAGCAACGCACTACGAAGCAAATCGCAGCCACTGCAGCGCGAGTTCGATCCCTGCTGCCGGCCAGGGGGGAAGCCCACATGGCGCAGCAGACCTCTCCTGCTGTGCCCGCTGCTCCCCTCAGCAGTGTACTTCTGTTGATCTGCCTGTTCTGCTCCCCGCTCTCTGTGGTGAGTCCTCTCACCCCCCTACGCCTCTGGCCTGTACCCCAGTGCTTGTATGCATAAATAAATAAATCTTTAAAAAAAAATTTAACATGCAGGAGTAGTGTGAAGATTAAGTGAAATTACACATGAGTATTCTAACTTCCCCCAGCTACGCTGCAAGGCGCCCACCTCCCCCACCTCCAGTACTTTCACAAATGCCTCTGCACAAGTGACAGCTCTTTCCCATTTTTATTGTCATTGCCTGCCACTGGAACCAGAACCACAACACTAAGCTCCCCCAGGCCAGGTGCCTTAGTCAGTGTTGACGTCTATAATGGAAACACCCCAGACTGGGGCACTTAACTAGTAAATAATTATCCTCACAGCTGTAGAGTCTGGGAAATCCCAGCTCAAGGCACCAGCCTTCTGGGTGTCTGGTGAGACCCATTTCCTGCTTTGCTGACATGTGTTCCCCTTTGTGTCCTCACAAGCCAGAGAGATGACAGGTTTCAAGAAGAAACCTGTCAAGATGTGGTACACCTGGCAATGGGAAATACACACCTAGGCGATGTATTTGCATTTTTGCCCAGGTCAGGTTAGGGCTGAAGAGAGCACTTCCCAGTTGTTTATTCCTCCAATCAAACACCCAACTCTTCCCTGAAAAACCCTTGAGCAGGGCAGTCACACCACCAAGAGTGTGGCCAGACCTAGGGTTCAGCTCCCTGGTCCAACAAGCAGTAGGTGCATGGGAGGGAGGGGTGGGGTAACGTTGTAGATTTCCTGGGAAAACGATGGATGTGGGATTCTCCTGCAGCACTGGTGAGTGGGGAGGCTGCCACATTGGCCCTGGACAGACAATCTGGAATGAGCAGCCAGACCTACAGGGAAGTTTAGAAAGCAACTGTGTCAACCCATGCCAGCAACCATCTCAGCAAAGTCTATGCGCCGTCGGGGGTCTTTTTGCTCTCAGTTAAGTTAAACAAGAGAAAGAGAATTTTCAGTTTTTCCAGTGCAGTTTAATTTTTATAATCAGTCAAGGGGTTCATCCTGATCACGCAGCTACCAGGGGAGCAGCCTTGTGTTAACGCCTTCAGAACCGGCATGTGCCATTTTTTAAAACATGCTTCTCTTATTACAACAATGGACGGAGTACACAGGGGAGTCATCACGTCCATTACATAGATAAGGAAAGGAAGGATCAGAGTGGCTTAGTCACACAGAATCTACTGAGGAACTAGTACAGGAGCTAGGTTATCCTGCCTCATACTTTGGTTAGTTCTTCCCATTTATTTCCCTAGGGTTGGTTATTTCTTCCAGGCTATGACTTCATGCAAAATATACTGTATGCTTTCTGAAGGCAGTACAAGAGTTGTAAGCTGATGCAGCAGAACCTGCGTCCCTGCCCATATTCGGCTGGGTGAGCTCGAGTACCCAGGCGATGCCTCCAGACCTGGGCTCTCCACCTCCAGAGGGGGGAAGTGTGTGGGATGTCATTTCTAAGACACTGCCCAGCTTCCTTTCAAGAACTGTCACAAGTTCTATCCATGCTTTTATTTTCCAGGCAATGCCCTGAGTCCCATTTGTTCCTTTCCATTCTCAGAGGCAAAGGGGAAAGTTGATGATTACCATTACAGTTCTGATCTCCTAATGCTGTTTACCTGCGTTTTTGCATCTGATTCTCACATGCATCCTATCAAGAAACCTGCACAAGTGTCTTTGCCATCACTAGTAGTTGCTTTAGCAAAATAATTTAGGCTATGGGGTCTCAAGTGGGACGGACTTGGGCTTTAAGCCCAAAGGTGACTAAAACCTGAGTAAGTGACTTACACGTAGTAATAGCAGAGGAGTATCAGTGTTCAAGAACTGAGACTTGAGGTGCTTGCTCCTTGCTGCTGGCCAGGGCTCAGCTCAACAGAATTGGACCATAGAACAGAGAATCCTAATGCAGGGGTATGAAAGGAAGGAGCCTATTCACTATTATAACTATCATAGTTTATGATATAATTCAGTAATCAAAAGATTTATTTGTGTACCATACCAAAAAGAAAAATTCTGTCAAATTTTTGAACATCTAGGGGTACACTGCAAATAGCAGCTTTTGCAAAAGGGGAAGTTTTCTTTTTTTTCAGATACAGATGAACTCACATGTAGCTTTGCTACTGGGGGTCCTGCAAAGGCATTCAGCCTTTCAAAGCCTCAGGTCCTCGCATTTGACATGAAAACTTATACTAAGGTCTTGCAGAACACAGCAGGCCAGGTGAGGATGGAGGTGCCAGAGGTCAAATGCCAGAACTTGGGATACAGGCCTTGTGCCCCTCCCCCAGGTCTGAGTACCCATCACCTGCTCTTCTGCTGCCTTCCCTCCATCCATGCCTCCATGAAGCCTCTTGCTTGCCTTCCTTGCCACCTCTCCTGGGCATTTGCTTCCAACAGCTGTCCTGACAGCGAGGCACTCATAATTGCTGCCTGCATTGCACCTTCCCGAAAGGCAGCCCCAGGGATGGCAGCCCCTCACTGGCCCCAACTTCCCAGGCAGAACATGTTTCTCAGGCCTGGCCAAGCTCAGCACACCTCATTGAGGAAAGTTTTGACCTTTTCCCAATGTCTCTTTGTCGGTTGCCTCTGTCCTTTCTAAAAGCTTCATATTGATGTTTGGCTCTAATAGAGAAACGTAAACAAGAGATAGATAAAGGTTAACAATACCCAATCAATGCTGCAGAGAGAGGCAGCACAGGGAGAAACGTATCGAAAGGCCAAGTGTAAGGAGAGCTTTATTGACAATTTAATTGCATTCCTTCCTTTTCCCTTATATGTTGAACTAATAACAGAGTTGCCTGATAGTTTTTCATTCTAGTGATGGTGAGGGGTTTTTGTTTTGTTTTTAAATAGATGAGAAGAAAAATTGACATAAAAAACAGAGAATCATTTTCTTCATTTCCTTACATTAACCCACTGTCAAGCATAATCAGAGACTGTCTGTTTTCAATGACATTCTAAGTTATTCCCAGCCCCTGTCACATGCTCCCCATCCCCCATCTGTTTCTCTACTTCTGTTAAACTTGGTCTACCCTGGGAAGCCCAGTTGGTCTCCTGGCCACTTTAGGAAGCTTGTCTTGAAACCCCAAACTGTAACTAATGTCCTTTCTGGGTCAGTGCCACTTGGCACAGGCCCTGGTGTCTGTCCTGGTGTGTCTCAGGCCAAAACTCTCACCAAAACTTAGGCCTACAGGCAGGTAGGCCTACAGGCAGGTAGGTCCTGATGAAGAAAGTGAGGCCCACAGGACAACATGCATTTCCTAGGGGCATAAAAGAAGTCCCAAGGTTTGGAGTTAGAAGTTAACCTTAAGACCTAATTTTCACTACATCTGCCATTTTTATCTACTTTATTTACGTCTTACACAAAAGGTATGAGATGAGCTGACCACGAGTCCATTCTTTAACGCACTAAAGAAGAATGAATGAATGAGTAAGTGGAGAGGGAGAGGGGAAGGGAGGGAGGCAGAGAGGCAGAGAGGCAGAGAGGCAGGGAGGCAGGGAAGCAGGAAGGCAGAAAGGCAGGGAGGGAGGGAAGGAAGGAGGAAGGCAGGGAGGGAGGCAGGGAGGGAGGGCCACCATGACAATGAATGAACCACTAAGAGCAAGACCAAGTCTCTAAATGATTTTAGTATCACTTGTTTATCATTCCTTTCCCCATTCACTTATTTTCCACACTTCTGCCTCTCTATGATCCAGCCCATAACATTCAAGAATGAAAAATAAATATCATCCTTTTTAAAAAGAACCTGATAGGTAAAACTGGGAATTAAAGAAGAAAACATAGAGGCCAGTAAAAGGAGTATGATTTAACAATAACAACAAATCTACAGGTAAATAATTTTCCTTTGCTACATTCTTATGTGAATGGTATTCTCAACACATGATTTACCAATTTCAAATTATATAAACATAAACAACTAAGACTACTTGGACAGAAAACCTGTGTTTTTCTACCTTGCCCATTATGAAGCTTGCTTATCTCTATGTGGCTTGCAAATATCATAACCCAAACTTAAGAAATCTCAAATCCCATGGCATAGGCACAGAATGAATAAAGGTTGTATTTGGGCAGAGATTCTGCAAACTAATAGCTGCATGGTTCTTTCTGAAAGTGGAGAAATAGAAACTCAAGTTTCTGTTCTCTCCAGAGCAGGGAAGTAGGGCAGAGAGTACCCGCAACTGGGAAGCAATCCACTTTCTGCGTTCATCTCTTTATATGCTGTGGGAAGCGAAACCAAAAAATACTATTGCATAAAAGAAAATTGCATCAATTTTTAATTATGCACTTAATCACCTTCTTCTGGAAGGGCAAGCTATCTTATGTGACATTTTTACATATTTGAAAGCAGCACTCTGTGAGCACAGGGCAGGGTATTGGGTTTATTAGATGGCACACACAATTTCAACTGATACTGATGGGCTGATTCAAGGGAAAAGAGTCTTTTAAGGGGTGTGAGTGTCAAACACTTAAGAGATACTCGGTGCCTGGTTTCAGAATTTTTTCCTTTGTTCATTTATTCAGTTACATGGCCAACACAAATTCTATCAGGCATAGTAATATTCTAAATTAGAGATAACAGAGATGAAAGACCTCTTAGTCTAAAAAAGCTGAGGGTATAATTATTGAAGCAAATATAATCAATAAATAAGCTAAAATATGTAGAGATGAGAAGAGCAATATTGGCAGAGACCGTCTTGATGGCGGAAGTAAATAAGAACTTTTCTGATTTCTCAGATTTGGAAGCTTCTGAGCCAGGTTTTGAGAGATGAATAGGAGTCTGGAAAGCATGGAATGTGAGGGTGCATGTGTGCTCCTTCATATACCAATGAGCACACCTCAGAAGAGAAGCATGACTTACAGTGAGAGAGAACAATACCTGCAATAAAGTTTGTAGAATTTCTGTATTATTATAAAGTTTGAATTTCTGTATTATTTTAAATTTGTAATATTTAAAAATAGCTACTAAGTTTTGCTAACATAACATTACAGTATAATATTGTATAAATTTCAGATGTTCATCTTTAAGAATCAACATGTGTATATACTACATTAAGGTCAAAGCTGTTTTTTGGATTGTTTTTGTTTTTGTTTTAAAAAACATTGTAGCTGTCATAATAGGTATGACCAAACACAGGTTAACATGCAATGTTGAACTACTTTCCTTAGTTCTTTCAACATATAATCTTTCTTTTTGGTAATGCAACAGAATGTGATCAAAGTAAGATATTGAGGCAAGGCTGGAATACTTGCAGTAGACTCTAGTGTCATTCTTGAAATCAAACAGTTTTTAAAGACTCATAACATTTTTGTTGTTGCTAGTTTCACTTTGTTTTTTGTCACTATAATATATAACATAAATTTACCACATAAACCCTTTTTAAATGTACAAATCAATGACATTAAGTACATTCACACTCTGTGCTACCCTCACCATCATCCAATCTCTGAACTTCATCTTATAAATCTTAACTCTATCTAATAAACGATAACTCCCATTACTCCTTTCCCCTAGTCCTTGGAAACCACCATTCTACTTTCTGTCTACGAATTTTACTATTTCATTTAAGTGGAATCATCCACTATTCATCCTTTTTTTTTACTTTCTCCTCTCACTTCGTATATGTCCTCAAGGTGTATCCACTTTGTAGTACCTGCTAGAATTTCTTTCCACTTAAGGCAGATTAATAGTTCCGCTTATGTCTATTGCACATTTCATGCATCCATTCATTCCTCAATGGACAATTGTATTGTTTCCACCTTGTAGATCTTGCAAATAGCAATATAAATATGGGTGTACAGATAACTCTGAGATCCTGATTTCAATCATTTTAAATATATAGCCAAAAGTGGAATGACTGGATTATATGGATCTTTTTTTTAGTCTAGTTGTAGGTTAAAACTATATCCAAGAGACTTTTTGGTAGAGTAATTCAGGGTGTAAAGCAGGGTCAAGCAAGACCACTCAGGTTAAATCCTAGACTTCCACTTATTAGCGATATAACATTAGCAAATTGTTTATCTGTCTTGTGCCTCAGTTTCCATATTGTTATGCACTACATGGTATTATGTTAAATAAGACACTTAGAACTTTCCCTGTCTTTTGCCTGTAATTTTCTTGAACTTCATGTTCTTTTTTTTTTTTTGGGGGGGGGGCAGTAACACTTTTTCTATGTCTGACAAACAGTATAAGGGATTTGTATTCAGAAGCTCACAGACTCTTCCCCTCACTTTCATGATGGCCTCTATTTCTCATCCCTGTACATTTACTTTCTCACTTCCTCCCATCTCACTCTATTTCCATATTTTTTTAATCTTAATTTTTGGTTCTTCATTTCTTTTCATTTTTTTCTCATTCCTCCTGTCAACTCTAGTCTTTCTCTCATTTTAAAAAATTTTTCTTCAGGTTCATACATTGAGATAAGCTCCTCTCTGCAGACAAAGCATTTAATATTTTCAAATAAAATGAGGTCACAGAAAATATAGTAGCTCCTATATAGGTGCAGGATACTCAGTGGGGGCTCCTTTAGGGCCTTGAGGAGAAGAGAATGTAAGCTTAATTTTAAATAGTTCCACCTGCTTCTCAAATCTGATATCATGCAGTTCTACTTTTATCAATTTAGTCTCTTGAGTAAAATTTTAAAATTTATCCAAAACTCCTGTTTTCAAAATAGGATTTTTTTATACAACTAAAAGGCAATTTCCCAACCTAATAACAGCCACTGTATTAATATACATATGCATGTAACCATACCTATGTATGTTCATAATTGTGTACAAAATGTGTTTTTACAAGTGGTTTGCTCCATTGGTATGTAAATAAAATTTCATCATTACATTTGGTTGTGTGTCTCAAGCCCCTCTTCAATATCTCTTAATCTAAAATAGTTCCTGTTTCTTTTTTTAGACATTTTTTAAATATTATGAATTAACTTGGTTGTCTTGAACAATGTTCCACCTTCTTAATCTGGCTGATTATTTCCTCACAGTGCCATTTACTTGTCCATCTATCCCCTGTGTTCCCTACATGGACTGTAGACTGTAAATTATCCCTTAAGTCTTCATTAGATTCAGGTTAAGCAATTTTGGCACAAAACCTTCACAGGTGGCACTGCATAGTTTACATCGACTCACACCAGGAGGCATATAATGTCTGTCTCACTATTAGTGACACTAAGATTGATCAGCAGGTTCAAGTAGTCACAGCTATATCTGCATTGTGCTGTGATTTGCCAGCAGAGTTTAAATTAATTTCAGTACCATGGACAGTGCCTGTCTAGCCTTCCTGGAATTCTCAATAAAAACTAAATGGCTTCCCACCTGGAGCTGACTCTCACCCTTAGCTATTAACACATTTATTGTGTATGTTTGCCAGGGACTGTTCTGGACGATTTACAAAACTTAATCTATTTATGTTCACAATAGCCATCCACATTTTACAGATGAGAAATCTGAAGTACAAAGAAGTTAATTTACTTGCCAAGTTCACACGACTGAAAGTGGCAAGGGTAAAGTCCACACTCAGGTAGTCTGTCTTCAAAACTGCACTGTCAACCTCTACCCCTCATTTCTGTACAGATCACCTCCAATTTCACTTTTCCTAGGAAGCGAGCCCCGACTACTCCAATCCTCTCTGTGCCCCTATGACATAGTGTGCACCTAAATTATAGAATGTTCTAAATTCTTAAGCAGCAGAGTGCATACCCCACCTGAAAACAAGAGATGTGGACCCAGAAGGAGAAATTTTACTTTAAACTGTCACTTTCTAGCTGTTTGTCTTTGGGTAACTTAATTTTTCTAGGTCTAGTTTTCAGCCATAGCAATATTTTTCTCTTGAACTTCTTGTGAAGGTCAAATGAAGAAACATAAAAAAAACTTTGTAACTTTAAAGCACTGTCCTAATATTTTTCACACCTCTAATTCACATCCCCTCTCTCTCCCTCCCTTCTTCCCTCATTCCCTCTCATAATTACATTGTATATTTTTTAAAAGTCAGGAACAAAATTGTCTTCCTTTTCCTCTCCTACTATTCTCTTTCACAGTTTTTATTTTGTTAGGATCTTTGCTAGGACCAGTTGCTCGTCAGACTTGCTGAATACAAAATTATATAGGGTCTGTCTTATTAATCAACATATCCTTATTTCCTAATAAACCCCCACCCAAAAATGAGTCAGGAATCCAAAGTCTTCTGGCATTGGATAGCTGACCAGTCCAGCAGTCTGACAGCATTACATGGGCAGTGAAGAATGCCATTTATATAAAAGTCACACTGACTTACATTCCTCTTAGTTACATCATTCAGACATGGTAAATGTGCTTCTAATTCAGAACCAGCTTTGGACAACATTATGAGCTTGGCAGGACTCTGGTGTCTAGCCCTTTATAGTTCCCCTTCAAATCTGCATGATGATTCCCTTGATCTCTGGATCTTCTTTAGGGTAAACTTTTGGAGGGTGTGTGTGTGTTTACTATAAAATGGAGGTTTATGTTTTATTTACCCTTAATGAAGATGAGCAATTCAATAGAATTCTTTGAAAGATTATAATTAGGCTTTAACTCTAATAGTGGAAATTTTAGGCATGTGCTTGTTGTGTCATAGCTGAAGAAAATTTGAGATAGATATTTCAGAATTCACAAAAATGACTAAGAGGTAGATAATGTTTATTCTACTTATCTATAGAGGAAGTCTATCCATTCTTGAAGCAAGAATGGGGAAGTTTTGAATAATTATCTATCTTGTAAATTCTCAGGAATCTCCAAAAGTGAGCTGATCTTAGCCTGGAGTTCATTGCTGCATTGAAACTTGAATAAAGCTTCTAAAGATTATTATCTTAGTGTTCATCTTGTAAAATGATGAATCAGATTGCCTTGTGTTCACAACAGTCAATTTAATAAGACTGTTAAGCATCTACTCAGCATATTAGGTCATTTAAACTGAAGAATATATGAGTTGTCACCCTCTAGATGTCCAAGCAAGTGCAGGACCATGCACAGAAACAGGAATGAACAACTATGAGTTCAAATATGGACACCAAAACTTATTATGAAATTATTTAACTTCTAACAGCTCAATTGCTTTATTTCTTATATAGGAATAATAAGTCTAATGCATCAGACACTCTGTTTCATGAATAAGTTAAAAGACACTATTAGAAAATATACATCATGATCTCACCAAATACATTCCCGTATGTATATACAAAGATATACATGTATACACATATGCATGTTTATTTCTATATTGCATGTACATGAGCTCACATACACACAGATATCAAACTGTGATGAATTTCATAACATAAGTGAAAAGTACCACAAGTTTATGAAACAAGAGGTTATTTCAACTGAGAGATGTTTTATTGTCAGTCTTCATTACTATGCCCAATGAAACTCTTAAGTTATTAAAATTTTCACTTATTTACCCAGTACCCATTAATTTCTCATTTTCAAACATATAAAGAGTTTGGTTTTAGAAAAATATCTTCAAAGTTTCTAGATCAGACTCTCCATCATGTTGGACAACGTTATGCTTGCCCAGGAAATGGAGGTTTTCTCGCTCTGCATTTTTCCATCATTCTAAGTCACATCTAGCTGGCCTGATGAGTTCCTTGGGTATTATTCCTAAAAATAACCATGTGGTTTCTGTGAGAAAAGATTTGGAATGTTGTGGATAAGCTATGTTTCAAAGGAAAGAAAATAAGGAGACAATAACAGTCATACACCCTGCATTCTTGGAAGGTTTTTGTTTTAGGCAAGGGATAAGGGATCATTAACTCAGACTCCTGGGCTCTCAGTTTGTTTCCCATTGGGAAGACAACACAGATCATTTTAATATTTCCTTACTTATTCCTTTTTTTGCATTTATTTTGTTATATTACTTTCTTCCCATCTGTTTTTTCCTATTACTTTTTGGATTAAACCTACTCTCGCTGAATGCTTAAGTACCCACTGTACGTGCAATGGCCTTCAAACATAACCAGCCAGTTTTATATTCTTCTTTTGTTTCCAGACAGCTGCATGAATTGCTGGTTGACTCACATGGGAGTCCATGCACCGAGGAGGCTTCCCCTAATCTTACATGGGTCCTCGGAGTTGAAGCCACATAGGCAGAAAAGGCCCACCTTCGTTCAGCCACGCACACAGATGTTTAATTGTCCCTTATGAAAGGAAGATCAAGTAAGGTAGTGAACTTAGTTCCCAAGCAAAAGTAAACATTTACAACCAACTCTGCTTAAGGAGAGATCTAAGAAAATGCCAAGGAGAGGCTTAACTGATTTTTCAGTTTTTGGGAGCAGCCTAAATTTACACTTAATAATTATATGCATTGAAAGATATGTCTGTTTCTTATGTAGGGTAATTTTTTTTATGTCTCGCTCTAATTCTATTGCTTATTTGGCACTTAGTCTATGCTTCCATGTATGTTTTCTTGTCTTTTTGTAACTATAAACCTTGCTTTCTGCATACAGCCTTGCCCTAAGTAATTGATATTGCAAGTTTCTAGTTTCCATTTTATTTACTATTTACTTTTTAATTAGTTATTGGCTTACAAATATGTCTACATGCAGGGTTTCTTCCCTTTCACCATCAGTCTAGTGCTTTCACTCACCTGACTTTTCCAGTCAATAAAAGTTTTAAGTATCATCATTCTATCACTCACCCCAGAAACAGCAATAATGCAGGTAACTACACAGAGTGCTATTCACTTTTTTAGTGTGTATTGAGTTCTCTGTGTTGGACTTTATACAGAGACATCTATGATGCAGTGAGTTTCACCCGGCATCCCTGAGTCATGGCATTCTATTCATAATGATAATTACCTTGAACTGTATGTATTAGAAGAAAGACTTAGGGAGACTGAAAATTTTAAGGTCCTAAAAATTTTAAAACCCAGTTATGAAATCACACAACTATATTCTTTATCTCAATAACCTAAAAATAAAATAGAAAATGTAACATTCAACTTCTTTCTAATGTTACTGAGAGCAGATAACTATCTCCAAAGAGGTTTAAGCAAGTAAGAGATGTGCGTGTTTATGTGTTTCAGGGAAAATGACCATCTCACAAAGTCTGAGGGCAAGGAATACTGTAGAGTTTAGCAAAAGACTATAAGGAATGGGAAAAATTTCAGAAAGCAATCCTCTTGGCCTCACCATTAGATCACTAGTCACTGTTTCCTTCTGCATGTCTGCTCATTTGTCTCTCTGCCTGCAGTGATGGTGAAGTCCACAACTCCAAGGATATATAACTATGGAGGTATAATTCAAATTTCTAAGGGAATAGTTCTAACCATCTCAGTTTGGGTCAGATATCCACTGATGGTTCATATAAACAGATGCTCCTGTTCATCCCTGTTGGCAGATGGGCGGGGTGTGGTACAACAGTTTTCCAAAGAAGATGGTTTCCAAAAGTTATATCAAAAGCTGCCTGTACAATTACATATTTTTCTGTTGTCTTTTCATGTATCTTACCTTCCAGGAAGACTCTGAGTTTGTACAGCATCATATATCATGCATGATGAGTCAGAAAGGAACATCACTTTCCTAAGTATCCACCACCACCAGAATGTGCACTGATAACTGAGAAATATGTGATCCTCTAAGGAAAACCCAAAATTCTAAAACAAACAAAATGCTAACATGGACTATATACTGGGAAACTAAAATACATGTAAGTATATAATCTATAAATACATTATATATGCTATATATTAAATATTTTTCATTTTTATTTAAGCCAGGTTCTGGATAGAAATAAACTGTAAACTATACACAGTTCAATAGTCAGGAGGAGGAGAAAGGCTGCCTGTGTCCTTTGGGCCATGTGGAAAGGGTGGGGAAAACTCAGCTGACTGATGATAGCAGTCCTTCCTGTGGGTTGTATCTGGGGCTCCTCACCTAATACTTCTCATGATGAAAAATCCATGGACTGGAGAGAATTTTAAGTGACCAAAAGCCTTCTTATGAACATCCAAGATTGCTTCTGCTTAGAAAAATGAGGAACCCTAAACGAAAGTGAAAGGGAATGAAGGGCCTGGAGAAAGGACTATCTTTTCACAGATCATCCTTCCAAAAAAGGAAAGTATGCACATTTCAGTTTTGATACTTATTTCCATTGACTTTGGAATCTGTCATGGTGGATGTATGAGGTTCCAACATGTAATACATGCCTTGAAGTTGCATTATGATTTTTTATCTAGCATGAAAGTTTAAAAATCTGAATAAAATCTTTGTTCTGTGATAGACCAGATTATGTCTCAGAACAAAGAAATGTAAAAACAAATCAGAGAGCAAGATTTAGAGCCCATGGGGTCACATTTTACACTGTTTTTTGTTGGAGGGGGAGTAAGGCGTTTGTTTGCTTCTGTACAGAGTTTGAAGAAGAACGTGCTATTTTTGCTTTTATTGTGAACTGACTTTAGGACATTTAAGTTTCAGAAATAGGAAAGGGACCTGCAAACTCAAGCATATTGCCAGTCAGTTGCCCTTGGAGAGGATCCAGTTTGTGTAGTACTGGATAAGATGTCTTTAAAAACTGGAATTAACAGTCAACATTTTAAAACTTGGTGTTTGCACATTCATTTTTGAATGCCTGGCTTTATCTTAAAAATCCATATCCTATGTGACATTTGGCTGAGTGGAGATGAAGCTGCTGCCCTAAGTTCCCTACGTTATCTGTCTAGCATAGTCTCAGGTCTATTGCACTGTGGACATTGAGCTACAAGCCAGCAGTCATTTAACATAGAAGACAGTGGTTTGGCTCTTGTCCTAGGACTCCGTTCAAAGAAGGAAAACCAAAGAAGGACTCAGTGACCATACATTTCAAGAAAGGTTGGAAAGAGCTTATGTGTTAGTAGATATAAGGTATAAGCTCCCATGTGGGTATGTGTGCATTGAAGAATATAATTTAAACCACTGCTATAAAATAAACGTAACCTGTTTCCCCCAGTTATTTTATTAAACACCAATAGGGGCCAGGAGTTATTAGACCACATTTACCTTTAACGATTTATTATTCTATGTGTATATATATTTTTTTACTATTTTGACAGATAAGCAAAATAATTTCCAGGTAGAAAAATGAAAACTGACAGTGGAAGAGAAGAAAAAGTTATTCTATGAAGAAACTAGAGATGGGGACTTAAGGCTAGAGCGCCTATTCCGGAGGTGACAGACAATTCAGGACTATTTCGGATACTATTTCTGCCACTTCTCTCTCACTTAGCTGCATTAACCAACAATAGAGGCATCCTTGAACTCTGTGGGTCTCCAAATCTCCTTTTACTTAAGAAAAAAAAGTACAGTGTCTTAAATTTCACAGGAATCTTCCTTTTCATTTTTCAATGACTTCACACTTTGCAGTGACGGTGTGTATGTTTTCTCTCTGCTATAAGCACTTCTCAGTTTCCTTTAGAACAACCTCCTCTCTTCTGAGCTTCCCTGAGTGCTTAGTTCCTACAGCCACTGACACTGGAAGTGATAGCGTTTCTCAGTTTAGCTGCAGGAAAGACTCAGCTTTCAACACATAGAGTCATTGTGTCTGATAGAGAACGGCCTACTGTGTTTGAACATTAATGTTTATGGTATTTTCTATGCCAAGTTTCAACTTCTCAGGGAAATTATTTCTCCTTTTCCAGCCCAGAGAACTTGCATGGGCAGTATCCACAGGGCATGCATAAAAGAACAGAGGAGAGTACATTTTTAGACAATATTTTAAGCAATCCAAGGAAGCGATGCAAGGAAGACTTCTCAGCACAACTGCACCTATACTCACAACAGGGCAGAATACTCATAAGAGAAGAAAACTTGGAAAGTTCAGTGTTATAAGAATTGACCTTCAACTTCTTAGTGTGTTTTAAAGTGAAATAATGCTTTCCAAACTGGATGCCTATGTTTTTGCTGTAAACACCACTTCTTTAAAGAAGCCCACTTGAATAGATTTGTTGAATATGATTTGATCAAATTATTCATGGGTTTCCAAAAATTAACACTAATAATTATATCAGTAACGCAAAGTAGCAAGATTAATTTCTGCACCTGATAAAAATCTGCCCACGATTGCAAAATGTCTACAAATTCAAATAGATCCTGGAATCTTGGAATTTCAAAACAAACAAAAAATAATTATATATATGTATATAATATATACATACTAATATCCTCTCTTTCAGGAAAAGTCTCTTAGTACCATAACGATGACTTTATGTTATACAGACTCTGCACAAGTGGACAGACTCTGGTTCTTAAAATAAACATATTGAAGTTAAATGGATAGGATGTTTCATAAGCTAAGTGAAAAAAAAAAAGGACCATAATTATTTGCAATAATAGTTTGAAAAGGTGTCCATAATAAAATTAAAGAGGAAAAGTTCACCACGGCAAAAACTGGCAATTTAGAAAGTAGAAAAACACCTTTTGGTAATCCTATAAAGGAAACAAGATAAAAACAAAAACCATGGGATAAAACTTTGTTGTGAAACTGGGTCATTTTCTACTTAATGAAGTATTCCAAAGACATATCTGATCTCTATGTCTACACAACCAATCACCACACATCTAAAATGACACACAACACACAATGTAGGGTCTCAAAAGGCTGCAATCCAGGTGTCTTCTGGTAAGGATTTATAGATTTTTAGAAAAAAGTCAACATCCAAATTCTATAAACAACTCATAAAAATCAACAACAAAGACAGTTCAACTGATAAACAGAGGCTCTGCTCTTACACTTCTCCAAAGAGGACACACAGATGACCAATCCAAAGGGCACTTGGAACGATGAACATCATCTCTTAAGGACATGCAAATTAAAACAATGTGAGCTACCACACATGTGACAATGGCCATTATTCAAAAGAAAAAACAGGGGCCTCCCTGATGGCACAAGGGGTGAAGTCGCAATACAATGAAACATCCATAGCCACTGCAGCACAAGTTCAATACCCAGCCAGGGAGGTAACCCACATTAGATAGAGAAAGAAAAACACCATATGAGTTCACTCATGTGTAACATAAAGAAAAAAATGAACTAAATAAAACAAAAATGAACTTTTAGACTCTAAGTCCAAATTAATGACTGCTAGAAGAGAAGGGGAAAATGGGATGGGAAACTCAAAAGAGGAAAATTGCATGGAGAAGGATAGAATTGGATTTTGAGTGGTGAACTAAATTGCAGTACCTGCAGATATTGCTTTATAATGATGCACAACTAGAACATACATTTTGTTACTCCAAGTAATTATTTTAAGGGTCAGCTGTGTTCCTTTGGGAATCACCTGCAGTTTACTGCCAGGTGACCCTCTCATGGACCCTGTCTTCATCCTCTCTTAAGGACAATTATTTCTTCAAAGACAGTACATGGTCATGAGGGGGGTGAAAATAAGTACAACATTTCAGTTTTGCCAAAGGAAAACCTTCTGGAGCTCTACTGCACAGTAATGTGAATACAGTTAACACCACCAAACTGCACACTCAAAAGTGGTTAAGATGGTGCCTTTTATGTCATCAGTCATCATTTCTAAAAATAAGAGGAAACACAAAACGCCTTCTAGTTTTGAGGAATGATACTGTAGCAGTGAATTAATGCCAGTTTTTACTAAGTATTCGGCAACTGTCAGCTCTGACCAGTTTGTTATTATTGGAGATTCAGGCCTTAAAATATTCTCAGAGATGCTGACACCATTGGGAAGGTGATGGCTCCTATATTTTAAATATTCAGAGATGCCAAGAGGCAGAAAAATCTTTCTTGGGAAAAGGGATTTCCCTGCCATTGTGTCCAAGAATAGGTAAAAATATATTAACCTTGAACTTCTCACATTGGAATTTGCATAACAATTACCTGGAGCCTTGTTAAGCTGTAATTGCAAGCCTGTGGTGGGGTCTGATTTCTATAGTTCTACACTCTCCCTGCTGGTGTTGACGCTGTAAGGACTGCACTTTGCATAGTAAGAGATTAAAGAGATTCAAACAGTTAGAAAAGGCAAAAGATTTATACGATCTGAACTCTAAAGAGGACATGCAAATGGCCAACAGGCATATGAAAAAATGCTCAACTTCTCTTGTCATCAGAGAAATGCAAATCAAAACCACTATGAGATACCA
>JAGFMF010011658.1:834891-879254 GCA_019455555.1 Galemys pyrenaicus | reverse complement strand
TGCACTGGTGAGATGGTGATGGGGAATACATGGGGATTACAATTAATGGCAAGTATATGTAAATTTTAAAATATTTTAATAAAAAAAATAACAATAAAAAAAAGAAAAAAAAAGAAAAAAAAGAAAAGACTGAACTAAACGTGCAGTGTTTACCAACTTCACCTCGACATAAAAATCACATGGTGCTACTGGGAATCTCCAGTTCTAGACCTGGGCCCTGGAGATGCTTAGTCTTCTCCAGTGGATGTCTAGAATTTGCTTTTAACCTCATGATTTTTATGGTCAAACAATTTGGGGAAATACTAAACTAAATGATCTTAAGATTGTTTTCAACATTGACTTTCCAAAATTCTGCTTCTCATTTTTCTCCTAGAGTCACTGGCACCTAGGTTTGCAATAGATATCTATTTCCAGCTTGGCTATGGCGTGTTATTTCAATCCAGGACATTAAGATTCCTACTCAAGGAATAACTCTCCCCATTTTATTTTTAATGATCAAGAATCATTACATATATAAATCTGCTATTATCATTTGGTGGTTAAGTGATTAAGTTATTAAGCAGCTTAATTCTACTGCCAGGAGATCATGTGTTTAACACATATGCACTGAGCACCTGATAGGAACAGGGTTCTTATGCTGAGCACAAGTGTACATGAATGGTGGGTGTATTTTAATTAAATAATCACAATCCCTGTGTACGGAAACCATGTCAGCCTTATAAAATAGCTACCTGCTTTCATTCAGCCTCAGTTTCTTCATTTGTGAATTATGGGTGATGCTTGGCTAACGGCCAGTGAGCAGTGGGGGCCAAACTGAACACAAGTTTCTCCAGTGTTTGGAATACTATGGACTGGGCTCTGGCCTTGGTGCAGCCTAAAATATATTGTCAGTCAACCTAAGTAAATATAAAAAGGGAGATAGTTCGCCACACTTGTGAATTAATAATGCCAAGAGGAAGAACTATAAGTTGATTGATAAAAGTCAGTATTCACAAAAATCCCCAGCAAATGAAATAAAGGTCTGCATCTAATAATGTCAAATTGAATGAAAGTGAAAATGAAGTCTTGCCTTTTGAGAGTACCAATTGCATGTCACATTCTGGTGCAGGGAATTTTCTGGGTAGGTTCTCAAGAAGAGGCAAGAGCATAAGATGACACAGGAAATCCTTCATGAACTCCAACCTTCACTCTGATATGGGTAAAATTGGGGAAATTTTTTAAAAGGAAATAAAAAGTGTTATTGCTTTATCTGGGCTAACCACCTAGGGAGAGAGGAAATCCACAGAATTTTGGCACCTTCTAATGAGGAAATGTAGACCCCAGTTAACTTGAGTAGAAGAAGCCAGGAAAGTGAAAGTTTAGAAATAGTTTCATATGAAGATCACTTAAAAAATGATTAACTAGGGCCTCCCTGGTGGCGCAGTGGGTTAAGCAACGCACTATGAAGCAAACCGCAGCATGAGTTAGATCCCTGCTGCCGGCCAGGGAGGGTTCCCACTTGGTGTGCCAGACCTCTCCTGCCTGGCCCACTGCTGCCCTCAGCAGTGTGTTTCAGTCAGTCTGCCTGTTCTGCTCTCCACTCTGTCTCTGGTGAATCCTCTCACCTCCCTGGACTCTGGCCTGTATCCCAGCTCTTGTATGGATAAATAAATAAAAATCTTTTAAAAAATGATCAGCTATGTTTTCTACTAGGGGCCAGGTAATACCAGTATTTATACACTCCTAGAAGAAGAGGCTTGCATTGAGTTGGATGTCGTGGTGGGCAGTGTTGAGACCACTGAGCTTAGAAAGAGGAAGCTAGGAAATGATGATTGTTATCTGCCTCTACTTTGCAGAGGAGAAAATGGAGATCTTGGAAGTTTCTAGATCACTTTATCCTGACTGAAGAGCTTTTTAGATAAATCAGGAGAGAGGAGGAACGGAGTTGGTGAATGTGTCTTGGGAAAAATTCAAAAAATCAAGTCAGAAGTCAGTACAAGTTGGTACCAGGCAAGAAAAATTATTACAGCTAAAAATATATTGCTCTTATAGTTACCAGAATCCTTTTTAAATGCTTTACATGCTCATTTTCTATTCCTTGCAATCATTTTTCTATCTTAAGGATTTGAGGACTGAGAATGGGGGACATTAAGCAAGTTGCTTTTACATAGCATAAATGAGACTCAGTCATAGCTGGGTTGAATTCCCCTGCCTATGCTAACAGCCAATGCTCTGTTTCTTCTAAGAGTGTAGAATAGGTCAAAACCAAGAGATTGAATGGGGAGGGCAAGGGGCATGGAGGTTAAGAAAAGAGGTATTTACTCAAGGCAATAACTCAGCATGCTAGTGATGTCTGTGGTTAGAAACATAACTAGTCTGGATGGGGAGCGCTGATGTGACGAAACCCAGGTTACTAGAATCATCAGGAGCCTGGCAATCCCCGCCAAGTGAGGCCTAGAACCAACTCAAGCAAATGTCAACTTCCCAGAGCTTGGTCATTAGTCACAGTACATCAAAATCCTTCGATGCGTGTGTGCATCCAGACAACCTCACACCCATGGGTTTTTAGGGAAATATCACTCTGCTTCACTAACGTTTTCACTTTCTTTTGCTTAGGTCGTCTGCACTAGTTTATAATGAAAAGAAAATGAAACAAAATTTATGGATTAACAGGATGCATACAAAGTACTTCCAACAGCCAGACAGTCATACCGACATTGTAATTTATACTGATACAGTGCGTCCCTGCCCAAGTTTTACATATTTTCATTCCTGTAGACTTCATGTATTTAGCATGACAGACGTTATCTGTCTCCCCAGGTGCTGGGAAGAGAAAAGTCACCATGCAGTCTCATGTTGTCTCATGTCTCATGTCTCATGTTCTGGGGAAACTGAGGCTGATAGGAATCCTTCACACCAAAGTCCATGTCAGAGAGGAAAAGCACAGGAAAACTCTGCTCCTTAAAGCCTTTATTCCTCACAGTTTGCTGCCTCTGCTACTTAATAGGAATCATTTTCTTTTCAAAATTCTTCATGAATTCAGAATGAAATGAGGCCACTTATGGAATAGGACAGGGGTCTGTCAGTGGAAAAACTATCCCAAGTCAACCCTGATAGCTTCTGGCAGCTGAAGTTTCTCTCCCGCCCTAAGCAACAGCCACCACATGAGTTAATTTCTTGCTCCTCCACATCTTGCTGTGCACTGCTTTATTAAGAGGAATTTACTCTTCAATTTCCTGTAGTGATTTCAAATTCCCAAGGTTACTGCAGCGCCTTGCTTTATAGCAACAATTACACACCACTCCCTAAGGTCGTAAAGGATCTGGAAATACATTCTCAGTGGAACCTTTGGATGTCAGATGCCACCAGCTTGCAATAACATTAACTCACTCTTTAGAAACTTGGATGTGAGTTGCTTGAAAGTGGGGAAGTGAAGAAACCCCAAAAGAACAAGATGACAGTGCTTTACACAGCCTGGCCCGGTCTCCACTCTCAGTGTGTTGAGAAAAGGTGAGGGGGTCACAGGGATGGCAACCACCATCGGATTTCCCTGGCAGAGAGTAGCTTCATGTTTGTGGGGGGCAGGGTTCCTCTCTCTCTAGCCTCTAATCACATAGCCTCATAACACTCTTCACAAGAGTGGTTATTTTAAATGTTTAACATTTTCAAGGAAAGTTATGGCTGAGGCTCTTTTAATCTTCAGAGTTCAGTTCAGAGTGGGTCCTGTACTGGGCTTATTTTATGGCACTTAGCAATTTGTTCAGAGCCACATATTAAAAGACCATACTCTCTCCAAATGGGAGTTGGGAGCAACACTATAGAGGATGAAATGTAAGTGCTGCATTTTATAGAAGGAAACAAAAGCTCAGAGAGGGTAGTTCAGCTCTTTTTAATCACACTGTATGTAAACGGGGACATTATTTCTTATTCTTTTGTTTCCCAAAAATCTCACACTCACCATAGAGATAAGTGGAATACATTGATTTGCCCACTGGGTTCTTTTCCATGTCTATAATTCAGCTGCCTTTATAATAACCTAAATTTGGGAGACTTTTAAAAAATATCCTAGGGCCTCCCTGATGGCACAGGGGTTAGAGTCTCAGCACTGTCAAGCTACTGCCAGTCCCTGCGGCATGAGTTCGATCCCCATCCAGGGAGCTAATCCACATGGCACAGCAGACCTCTCCTGTCATGCCTGCTACTCCTCTCAGCAGTGTATTTTAGTCGGTCTCCCTGTCTGCTCTCCACTTTGTCTCTGGTGAATCTTCACCTCCCAAACCTCGGGCCTGTACCCCAATTCTTGTATGCATAAATAAATAAATCTTTAATAAAAATAAATCTTAAAAAAATCCCAGTGAGTAACATCTATACCCTGAATAACTTAATCTATTCAAGAGGAAAACAAGATGATTCATCCCCATTTATGACAACAGTTGGAAAAAGACCTAGACTTTTGAAGGACTTCGCATCCATATCATGAATCTGCATGAGCTGAGATGGTTAGAGCACAGACCTTAAGACTTCCATTGGCTTATCACAGGCAAAAGATGGAGAAAGATGATAGGCACTTTAGATGACGTAACTCAAAATCCCTAAATTTGCCCCACTCAATCCTTTGCCTCAGTTTGGCTATGAAACAGTGGTTTATAGAAATATCTAATTAGGACATGGATGAAAAATATATTTCACATGACTATTAGGAAACAAAAAATTGATACTTTTTGTGTCTCCCTCTAGCAATAACAGCACTGATGTGTCCAAGGGGACAAGCCAACAAGTTGAGCAGTGTTGATCTTGGTCTGAAAAATCACCTTCTGAAAAACTTTTGAAATCTCCATCCTGATCAGAAATCTTGCTAACAAATTCACTTATTTATTCAACTAAAAGTTTGAGCAACTACTGGCTTCACAGAACACATGTCAGCCTGTCAGATGGGAAACACAGACCCAAATTTAAAAATGAAAACTCCAAACAACACAATCATGGCACAGTAGCCTAAGAAATTCGAGAACAGTTTAGAAGAAGACAACTGTACATCTGTTGAGCCCCTACTCTGGACAAGGAATCGAACCGGATGTTTTCTTCTCATCACAACATGCTCACTTATAAAAGGAATTCAAGCTCTTTTGAGGTAGGCAAGTTTCAGCACATTAAATAACTGTCCCAGTTTCACCCCTCCTGAGTGGGACTAGATAGAATCCAGATACATTTACTTAAAAATTCTAGTACTTTCCATGATTCCTCACCAATTACTTATTGATGCAATTTTTATATAAATCAGAATGATATTCCCAGAAATATTAAAGTTACTTTTTATATGGTCTGCCGGAGCAGAGTATAATCTATAAGACACAAGTTAAACCTAGTTCCAAATCAAGTAATTACTGATTTTACAGGGCAAAATAACCTAGTAATTACCAGGCCAGGCTCTGAAATCCATCCATGTTCATTTGAATCCTAGTTGAGCCACTTGCTGAATGTGTATTGTAAGCATGGAAGCATGTTATTTCACCAGTTTCCCCATTATATCCATCAGAAAAACACTAAGGAATTTAGGGGGAGTTGAATGATTTATTTTTCCCATAAAGGTAAGAAAGGTTCCTAGAAATCACAAGGAAAGACTTGGTATCTCCAGCAAGTAACATTTTCAAGAGCTGCTACTTCCCTAAGGCTGAATAGGCTAAAAGAAGGGAGATGTGTTGGAAGTCACTGAGAAAGGAAGAGCTTCGTACAAAGGGCTGCCTGGAAGAAAAGAATGGTTCCATCAAGACTTGCATCCATCTAAAGAAGATCCTGTCTGAAGGAGCTGGAGAATAAGTACCTCAACCTCACTCTTACCCTTACTTATACTCTCTTGTTCCCCATTGATGGAACTAAAATAGAAGCCCAAAAGAATGCATATCATGCACATAGGTTTGTCTCTCAACTATTCTATCCACATGGGGACTAACGGATTGTAACTATATAAACGAATGCATCTACTCAATGGGAATGATAATAACTACTTCTGAAAGTTCTAACAATGATCAATGAATTGAACCTTGTAAAGCACTGAGATTAGTACCACATATACATGATAGACTCATGCATAAATGCAGAGTTAAGGAGAACTGAGAATAATCTAATATTTCCATTGAAACAATGAGGATGCAGAGGCTGAGAGAGCAGTGATTTGTCCCAAGATATATAACTAGTAACAGAATCAAGACAAAAACTCAGTTCTCCTGTCTAGTGGCTATAGACACCTATATCTGTAATGTGTCCACCTAAGGAAGAATACAGACCCAATCTCATGTCCCAGAAATGGACTCTACACCTGCTGAACACACATCTCCCTGAGACTTCCAGCACATTCCCTGTAATAGCTTGCATTTCACAGAATGGACCATGGTTTCCTGGACTAGTAGGTTCCCTAGCTGACCTGTGTTTTTCTGTCATGGGTTTCTCTGTGTAAGTAAGTATCTAGTTGACAAATCTCAAAGGACCAATAAGCAAAGAACAGGAATTAAAGAATTAATCCTTTCTGGTCACTGTGACATGCCAGAGTAGGAAGCACATGAGGACATTTTAAAATACAACTTCCCCTTTCCAAAAACACAAATGCCACACAGGGCAACTTTATTTAGTTTGGGTACTTCATGATAACCACAGCCAATTATACAGGACCACCCACACCAGTTGAGCTATAATTATTCCAGTTTTGTTACAGATAAACCAACCCCTAACCCATCTCACCCTGCCCTGCCTAGCCTAGGGCAAACCAGAAGAGCACCTCACCCTTGATGCTTTGCAGAATTCAAAGTACATAGAACCCTGTGCTCTGGTTCTTGCTTGATGCTTAATTACATCCTTTTGGAGTTTGAACAGTTGCATTTCTAAGCAATAATCTGCATTTGCCTCTGGGAATTCAGATAAGCATATGTTAATAAATCAAAAAGTGGTCACAAGGAGAGGATAAAAAATAAAACAACTTAAAAACAAAACAGAACAGATAATATAACTACTTGTAATTCATAAAGCATTGAAATTCTGCAAAAGACAGCTCAAAGTACTAATCTATGTGCTGAGCAGAGTGGTGGAGCAGAGCAGCCACCAGAGAAAGGGAGGAATGCTGAGGAAAAGTGGGCTGCGTGGGGTGGGTGACATCAGAACTGGACAGAGTTACTCAGGACGAGCCCCATAGCCTGCTGTGAGGAACTTAGGCTACTCTGCTGTGCCATCTAGTCCCAGGAAGCAGTGAGTGAAGAATAAAGACAAGAGGAAGATATCTGAACTGCTACAGTTTTGAGGAAAAGGGTCTTCAATATCATTTCCAGATGTCCCTGAACTTGAATTTAAGGGGTGTCTTTGGACACCCTGTTCTCATGAAACCCCAGCCAGTGCCTTGTGGGTCAGGCTGTGGATGCACCAAGTAGAGCTACCGGGCTGGAAGGCCCATTGCGCTCAGTGAGAATTCAATTATACATCTTATGGGGAAAATCAAATATAATCTATGGTGAATCTATCTTTCCCTGAACTGGAAAGCTCAGCCTAATTAGCCTTTACCTTTTTTTTTTTTCAATTTTGCCATCTGAAGAAGTCACTTGTGCCAGATCAAATAATGGAGTTTTTGTGGTGGAAAATTTGGTGAAAAGGCAGCAGGGTTGATTTGTTGGAGAATGGTTAAGGGAGTAAAATGAGTTTTCATAAACATTCAGGGGCCTATAATGCACCTTTAGAATATTCTAAAAATTTTTGAAATTGATTTAGAATTATTTTCATACAGACTATTAATTTTATTGCACAGACTGTTGCATGTTGCTTTTAAAAGTGGCACCACTGTGGACAGAAACACACAGGTCCTAAATCTTTAAGACAATATTCTTTTTTTTTTTTTAAAGATTTATTTATGTATGCATACAAGCACTGGGGTACAGGCTAGAAGTGTGGGGGGTGAGAGGATTCACCACAGAGAGCAGGGGGCAGAACAGGCAGATCAACGGAAGTACACTGCTGAGGGGAGCAGCGGGCACAGCAGGAGAGGTCTGCTGCGCCATGTGGGTCCCCTCCCTGGCTGGCAGCAGGGATCGAACCCGTGCTGCAGTGGCTGCGGTTTGCTTCATGGTGCGTTGCTTAACCCACTGCGCCACCAGGGAGGCCCAAGACAATATTCTATATGATGCTATTTTATGCTACTGATGGAATATGGCAAAAATTAGGGCATTCTAGTATTTTAAAATCAATACATGGCAGTCATTTTATATCAATGACTATGATTTGTCCTGACATTTATTAACAGCATACAATTCCACTATATATTATCTTGACATTCTATCACAAAAAAATCTCTATTCAAACAGTACATTTTCAAAAGTCTATAATATAAACAATACTGCATATGTTAAAAGTATCATTAATTTAAAGTAAATTGCAGCAATTTTCTTTGTAAGAAGTAAACAGTCAAAAATCAGATAGTCTCTGAGGCCGGGTCACTAATATACTATATGATTTTAGGAATTTTGATATACTGCTTTAATTCTGAGCAACTCAGAGGTGAAACATATCACCTTATACTTCCAAGACTTCCTGACCCAAGGAAACCTTGAGAAAAACCTCAAAGTTCCATACAAATGAAAAGCCACTATAAAACACATGAACAGAAAGCTATTAGGAAAAGAATTAGGAAAGGAATTAGGAAGATAGAAAGTATATCAATTATTAAATGAACTCTACTTTTAATCTACTTTTTTTTTTTTTTTTTTTTCAGAAAAAAAAAAAAGAAAACCNATATCAATTATTAAATGAACTCTACTTTTAATCTACTTTTTTTTTTTTTTTTTTTTCAGAAAAAAAAAAAAGACAACCCACTAATTATGTTTCATGTCAGGAGGAGGACCCCAAAACTGCCAGTCCGAAATGGATTCTGCCATCCACCACATCAAGACAAAACATGCTCTTGCACATAATGCTTTTCATGGAAAGGAACTTTAGTAGAATTAAAATAGTTTCCCACTAAATTATTTGAAAATAAAAGACATGCCTGGAAACAAAATGTTTATGAATTTGTATTATTTCTCATGCATTATAAAGGGCCCTTTAGGAAAAGTGAAGTCACTATGAGTATTTAATTTATTAGAGGCAGTTGGTGACAAGGTTATCAAGGTTATGGATACACTGAAAAACAAACCCATAGATCAGTGGGTGAAAACTAGATTGAGAGACAGCAAAACCCATGACCAAGGGACCATGTGAATAAAATGAGTCACAATGGTGTCGTGTCACAGGACTTAGAGTAAGTTCAACAATCAAGTTAAGGTCCAAACACAAAGCCCCTGCATGACAACCAAAAGAAAATGTTCAATAGATTCCGTGGATCAGAGAGAAAATTAACCAAGAATGAGCACAATTTGACTATGTGTGACATCACTGTAGAAGAATGCTATTAATTTTTGTCTTAACAAATGTTTAGTAAGTGACTACTATGCACTGGCCCCTATTCTGGGCATTGGGGATTAGTGGTGAGCAAGACAAAGAACACACAAGATGAGGCAGATGTTCTCATGAGAAAAGACAAATAACAGTGCACCATTAAATATATTACTATGCAGAAATCTGAATCAGTATGTGATAGGGAACAATTGGGTAGCTCTTTAGGTCAGGCACAGAAGCAGGGGGCACTGAGGAAGTGTGACATATAAACTGAGATTGATGAGAGCAACTAGGCCTGTGAAGACCCAAGGACATAATTTTTCAGGTCCTAAAGACAAAAATAAACTTGACATATAAGAGAAACAGAAAGAAGGCCAACACAGCTGAGATTCGCAGATAAAATGGAAAGCGAGAGAGTCAGGCAGAAGCCAGATTGCTCAGGGATTTATCAGTCTATAAATCTTTCCATTACAAGGTTGTAAGAATGTCCCTTCATTTGCAACGCAATGAAATGTCATTGGAGAACTTTAAACATGGGAATAACATGATATGACTTACTTTAAAAAGTTGTCTGGAGGGCAAGAATAGGAGGAAGCTAACTGCTATGGGAGGTCAAGGAACCATCTGCCCAAAGCACATTTGAATCACTAAGCATGGTCTTAGGGTAAGAGGAGGAAAAAGACAAGGAGCCAAGCCTTAGGGAATTACCAACAAATGAAGTCAAGTAAGGACAGCAGGAAATGTGGCAAGATCTGAAGGCATGAATTTCACAGAAACAGTGGTTTCGAAGGAGGATGAAAAGAGTCGTTCATAAACAGCTATTTTCATACTTTGAGGTTCCTGGGGTAAAAGCAATTCAACCTGTGCAGCTTTCTCTAGAGAAAACTGTACATTTAAGGGAACCTCCAGATTCTGTTAACGCAAGGAGCGGAAGTGTAAGGGGCATGGCATGGGGTGGTTCACAGCTCATAGATCCTAAGTCCAGAGGCACAATAGGAAAATCAGAACAAGCAAGTAACTATCAAGAGGAATATGAAGCTGAGCTCCTGGTGATGAAGAGTTTAGGTGATATGAGGACCAGTGAGAACAGTCACGTGACATGTGATTGGCTTAACTCTGGAACTCTCTTAGGAAGATGCCCAGAACCAGGTCACGCTGGACAGGTACCAGGTACCCAGGATACATGGGAGCGAGAGTGAGCTGAGGGCCTGCAGAGCTGCTCCGTTCACTGACTGTGACACGCAGACAGCGCAGAGCTGGGCCATGGGGCTGATGCTGACGACGGTCAACTCTGGTGCCCTCGGAGCTGGGGCAGGACTTGCTGCATTCTCTGTCTCTCCCCAGAAGATGGATGGCAGAGGAGACGCTGGCCAGGGATAAGTGTAGCTTCTTAGCTCTAGAGCCCTGTTATCATGTAGATGCTCTTGTAAAGGCTCGACAGGAAGAGCTGGGATCAGATTCATGCCCCATTTTTAACCCTGAGTCACCCAGAGAACTCTAGTCCCTGCTGGGCAGTGTGATCTCTAAACAAACCCCAAATCTCTGATTCCGTGCGGGATTCTTCACACCAGTCAGGCCCCCGTCTGCTGCCATGACACAGTGGTGAGGCCTCACTCATTGCGAACAACGATGCTAAATATGACTCAGTAACAAAACCAAATTATAGACATTTTATTAACAAAATGCAATTTTATTATTCTCAAGCAGAGCATGTTTTATACACTGAGCTATAAATGGATATTGTTAAGCTAAACGGACTAAGTTTATGTAAAATTACAACTCACAATAGGCTTACGTTATGTGGCAATGAATCACAAACATGGCAATCCTTTGTATAAGGGAAATGATTGCTAAGGTTGAGAAATGGAAGGTCGGGCAAAAAATGTCTTGGTTTTATAGAGTCCTTGGTTTTCAAAGCTACTATTTGTAGTTTTAATTCTCCCTTAAAGATCCTGAAGAACTGAAAATAAAAATTATTTCAATATTTGCTAGAAAAAAAGTGTGCAACATTATTGAACAACTCAAAAAAAAGAAATGGTTGGAGAAGAAATACCACTGGATCTTTATGTCTGAGTCCTTGATATTCAAAGAAAGCCACTGAGCTAAATAAGACCAATAATTAATGTTGATCCAGGACTCTTCAAAAGTTTACTATGCTAAAACTTAGAGGACCAAATGTTTACGTGATTATAAATCAACCTCAGAATCATGTTACTATTCAGATTCTAATCTCGAGGCCTGGGTTGGGACTTGGTGAGTTTTCCAGGCAATGCCAAAGCTAAGGGGTGTGGGCCACACGCTGAGGACAAAGTGCCAGTGGACATCTAGGTGGTATGTGAGAAAGGCAAAGAGATGTAACATTGCATTTTTTAATACTGCATTTTTTAAAAGAGTGCAAAATGGGAAGTTTTAAGATTTTATTGCAATGTCTTTCTGTAAGATTTATAAGTGATATGAGCTTTTAAGTCCTGTCCCCTCTCTGTTTTCTCATCTGTGCTTTCCCTCCTTTCGTTAGAGTGCTAAGCAAATAGCAGAGGGAAATCAGGTACAGAATACTGTGACCAAAAATTGGCATAGGGGTGCTGCAATTAACTTCTCCCACATCTTTTTCAGGGTGTTGTGTTTAGGTAAATTTATTTCAGTTCAACAATGCGTTTATTTAGTGACTTCGCCTAAATATGTTTTCAGGGAATGAATCACCACACTACAAGTGAAAAAAGCAACCGCTCTTCAGAATCAAAGAATTTTAAGTTGAACAGGTTATTAGTATGTGTCATCTAAAGCCCCTGTATTGCAGGTAAGGGGACAGAGAGCCTCATTACGCCCTTTGCCCAGAATCACACAGGAAGTTCCCAGCAGAGCCAGGATTAATTCCTATATCTTAGCCCTTTCTTTAACATTTCAAAGAAAATTGTGACTCCTACTCCTTACTGAATTTAAATTCAAAATTGTATACATTTGACTTAATAATAATCATAATATACTTGTAAGTATATCAATGTAGAATAAGCAATTTTCTGCACAACTTGTGAGAGTTTCTTTACTGTTTTTCAGATGCTAAAAGAGTATGTGCCTTGAATCGTGTTAGGATGAGTAAGTTGAAGGTCTAATGTCAAACTGCTTCATCTTGGCCAACTCTGTTCATGAACAAACGTGAGCCTTTGTTCTCAGAGAGACTGAACCGAACGGCCCGAGGAGGTGATGTGCTGGGAGAGAGATGGCACAGGTTCAGGATCACAGACTCACACAGCCTCTGACTATTGTCCACACAGGGCGCTGAGTGTCCCCAGTAATCTGTGAAATATGCAGAAGACATGTCTCCTGCGCCAGTTGCCTTGCACTTAGCCCTGGTGAGCTGGCCGGGCTCCAATTCAGGTAATTGCATCCTGTCTGCTCAAATTTCCTTTGCAATTTCAATCAGATATGTTATCCTCCTTAGCATGACTGCCCAGAATGATGGTTCAGGATTCCCTTACAGCTGCTAAACAGCTGTTATGTTCAACCCAAGAGGTGACTACGTTTCTGTAGTGGGTAAAATGATTCCTTGTTATTCCTTTCTGCCATTAGAGAGGCATTCTGAGACTTAATTAATTAAGATGTGTAGAGTTTCCGAGGCATAAGTCCTAGTAAAGACGGCAGAAGAACCCTCCCCCTGCCCGCCTCGCAAAGTGGACCATGCACGGTGCTCTCCTTACACTACCCTACATCCAGTTCACATTTAAAATAGGAACCTCGCCCTAGATGAATTAATAATTCTACAACATATGACTTTTATTTAATAACTTCAAATGACCTTCAGGACTCATGAAGCAACTCCCTTACATAGCACTATGTTAACTTTTCATTGATGGCTCTCTGTTACTATTGCAGATACTATAACATGTATCGATCTTTCCTTGGTCATTCTTTCCCCAATTTTTCCATGATTTTCTATGCATGTGACTTACTCATGAAACTATACTGCATTTAAAAACATTTGCTAAAATGTTATGGCTCCAAACAGTCATCATTTTATTACGACTTAAACAGGAACTTGAATATAGCTCACCTGGGAAATTCTTTCGCTGCAGGTAATACTGACCAGAACTGTTTGGTAGTGTCTGCTGGTGCTTGGCACTCCCAGCCCAGGTAGCTTTGCTTGTTTGGCATGTGCTCACCAGAGAGAGACAGAGGCCTGCGCTCTGCTGAGTCCCTCCCCGTTCAGTCTCTGGGTCTCTTCATGGTATCTCCAGCAGGTTATGAAACTGCAACCTGGGGACTCAGGACTTCAAAAGCCTGACACAGAAGCCTCCTGTCTTTTCTAGACTAGATTTGGAAAAGGCCCAGTGTCGCTTATATTCTACTTTCTGAGTCAAAAGTCATAGAGCGGCTCAATGGAAGGAGAGATAAAATAGGATCACTTCTTAATGAGAAGAAGGTCAAAGAATTCCGAGTCTCTTTAATTCACCACACAGAGCATTTAAAGTGCTCTCCTCCATGGTCATTTCAAAGAGATCTGAGTTTTCCACAAGAAACACCTCTACAATTAAACATCAGACAAAGACAGCCTCAGAGCCAACCTCACAGCCTTAACATTGGCTTAAAATACCACAGGAAACATAACAAAAGCAGGTATTTCCTCAACATTAGCACATTGTAGTTATTAACTATAATAACCTCTATTGTTGTTCTCTAAATGATACCGTACCTTCCCCGAAACTATCATTTCAAATAAAAGTGTGAATAGTTTTACTTATTCTAAGGGTACTTACACAAAAACTTTCAAAAAGACTTGCTGTGGAAAAAACTCAGGCGTCATTCTTTCTATTTTGCTGCCGAGGAGCCTGAAATGAAGAGGTGATTTGCTTCAAAGTCTCACCAGCTGAGTGATGACAGGTCCCTTGGTCCTGGCTGCCCAGAACTGGACCCTACGCATTTCACTCTTCTCTCTTTCTCCCTGTAAAGGTGTCACTCACAGCCTAAACACCCTTGATGAGGTTCAAGATGACAGACTTCGTTACAGCAGAAATGCCATTGCAAGAGCGCAGGGCAGTCCTCACCAGACCAGCACTGACACCGAGACAAGTCTAACTGGAACTGCTGCTCATGTGCCCCGTGTATCATTTCTCTGAGTAGGAGCAGGAAACAATAGCGTGCGGACATTTCGTTTGGACACATCACAGTCAATGAGCAAGACCATTCCACTCCTCTGGTCTTCCTCATCCTAGAGCAAAGTGCAGCCTCTGTACTATTCTTGCCCTCTTCTCTAGTTCTTCCTATCCTTTTTAGGATTGCAGACTCAACTCAGGCCTCCCGACTGCTCTAGAAAGACTCCTCTCACTAGTAGTCCACATTGTACTCTTACCTCTGTGCTCACAGCGTTTTACAGTCTGGAGCATTATCAAAAATCAATCATATTCGCTCTTTATACACCAGACTGTTCTGGCACCTTCTCTGTGTCTTTCCAGGACAGACACCCTGCTGATAAAAACCAATCACCTGTGGGCCATACTCCAAGTACTAACAGCATCTGAGAGAAGGGACACCAAGGAGCCAGCACATATCATGCACCGTGAAATGAGGACTTAACATAGTTTATGTCACCAACACATTACAACAATCCCAGAGGGCTTTACAGGAGATGAAACTGGAGGTCTGAAATCCAGTGAGTGTCAGAACTTCAGCCCATGACTGTCTAACTTTGGAAACAAAGTTCTTTGCAATGAAGCTATAATGTCTTTGGATAGTTGAATTAAATGATTTCATTTCCATGTCCATACATGTATGTGCAGATATAGCCATGCAGTGTATACACAATGGTTCTGTATATACACCATGGGCTTCATATGACAGGCTGTGGCAAGCACTCAGGAGACTTCAGAGGGGACCAAAAGCCTTCAGCTGAAGAAGATTCATAGCAATTGTCATGGACCTTAACAAGGGGAGAGTGAATAATTTGGTTGAACACGAGCAAGGGGGTAAGTGAACATGATAAATAAGGATACAGCAACATGACCTTAAATTTGAACTTCACCATATGTTCATACTAAGGTTTTAAAGGGGTTTGAACTGGGTTGACAAGGTTAGAATTGAACTTGAAGAGGTTTATGCTGTCAGACTAGGCAGCTGGATGGATGGGGATAGGACAAGGTCAGAGATATGAGCAGAGTTTTGCCATTTTAATTCCTTCCAGAAGCAATCATGAGTCTATTGCCAATAGACCTTGTGAAACAAAGCAATGGGGGTCTGATTCCATTATATCCCTAATCTTGGTTGGTTTGTTGAAAGAACACTTGTGTATTGTTGGCGGATGTGTAAACTAGTGTGACTATTACCGAAAGCAGTAACAATCCTGTTATCCCACTTCTGGATAGTTACCTGAAGAATATGAACACAGTAAATCAAAGAGCTATAAGCACCCCCTTTGTTCACTGCAATATTGTTTGAAAGAGCTAAAAGCTGGAAACAATCTAAATGCCCACACACAGACGATTGAGAAGGAATATGTGAGATATACTCACAATGGACTAGGACTGAGCATTAAAAAGGATGCAGTCCTGACATCTGCAGCAACATGGATAAATCTAGAGTGTATTATGCTTAGTGAAATTAGCCAGGCAGAGAAAATACAAATACTGTATGATTTCACTCATACGTGGTACATAGAGAAACAAAGGACTGAACTAAATAGAACAAACAAAATAATCCTTCGATTACAAGAAAAATTAGTAGTTACCAGAAGGGAAGAGGGAAAGGGGGGGTGGGGTAAATTGAGCTTAAGGGATCAATTATGGTAAAGGACAGAATTGGACTTTTAGTGGTAACTTTATGTAGTACACATACAGATGCTGATTTATGACACAACTAAATTAAATTATATAAGGTAATGCTACTTCAATAAAAATAATAACCTTTAAAATTACTTAAAATGTATCCCCCCCCACCCAACAAAGGAGGCCAATTCTTGTACTGTAGCTATTAAAAATAACTATGGTAACTAGCATTTTTCTGATACTTTCTTCCTTTCATTGGTCCTTCACATACGTCATCCGCTGAACCCTAAGCAGGCCGCTGACTGCATGAGTTGGTGATGCTGGTTTGAGTTGCTCAGCCTATCGGACAGCTGAGGCTCTAGCTGTCACTGGAAATATTTGGTTAATTTCCTAATTAATCTCTAAGCAGCTTTCCTCCCCCTGTTCGTGCAGTTATTCTTTGAGATCCCTCCACTTGTGGTTATCAAAGCGTAAATAATCACTAAAGTAATATTACTCTCCAATACACAAGTTATGATTACTACATGACATGAATCAAATAATTTAAGCCCAATTATCTAAGGTGTGTATTATTCCCAGTCTACACATAAACAAAGTTGAATAACTGTCCAGGTTGTTACATCCATTGAGGATGGATAACTGACCTTTGTTTTATTAATTACCTACTTCCCAACCTTAGCTTGTCAGGTTTGGTGCCTGAGCCTCTGAGAAAAGCGAGCTTTCACTAAGGGCTTCAACAACCAAAGCCATATTTAAAAATACACGTATTTTTGGATACTCTAAATAGGGATATTTGGCAATGTATGTGTATATTTAGGTATGATTTAAGGTCTTTCTACACTGCAAATCGTGAGCTTAAACTAAACTGTGTTCTCCTGAGTTTAACATGGCTAGTGGCAAAAAGGGAAGTTAAAACCCAGTAGGTGGAAAGAATCCAAACTCCCTTATCCAAAATAAAACTCAATTTCTAAATCCCCAACAGGTTTTTTTTTTTTTTCCCTCCTAGAGCTGGCTGCCAGGAACAGAGCGAGTTCACCACAGCCCTGCACAAGATTTAATGGGGTAATTAAGAAGTGTGCTGAGAATCTGGCCCGGGACTTGGTTCTGTTTTTGCTCTGCAGATTTTGTGTTGGTGGAAGCTTTTCAGGCAATCCATCATTTGTGCTTGGCAATGCCAGTGACACAAGTCAGTTCTTGGAATGCAGAACGGGACAAAGGTACCAACTGGATAGCCCAAGTTTGGCAGCAACATATAAAGAATTTACAGACCCTTTCGATATGGTTAGTGTCCCCCGCAGATAACTGTTGGCAGCAAGTGCCAAGGGAAAATGGCACTGCCATCCCCTAACCTGCCCAGATTTAGCTGCTTCTTCCTCTTCATTTTTGGTTTATTTTTCTGCAACTATAAGCAGACTTTTATAGGCGAGCTTCACATGCCATTACTAATCTGATATAAGTGAGAAATGCTATCTTTAAAGTATGTGAAATAAGTGGATGCCTCCTGGCAGGTGGATTTTTTTTTCTTTAAATGATGGGGTAGCTAGTCACTGAAATACTACTGGTTATACATAGGAAGAGATAACCTATCCACATAACAAATGATTTTATTCTCAAAAGTATGGTGATAAGTGAAAAAAGCCAGACTAAAAAAAATAGTATTTAATGTAGGAATCTATTTATATCAAGTTCTTTAAAATGCAAACCAGCAGGTCAGTGGCTGTCTGGGCATGTGAATGGGAGGTGAGGATATTAGACTGGTCTGATGAAACACTTAGGATGCTGGAAATATTATCTCAATTGTGATGATTTCAGAGGTGTACACCTATGTCCCAACTTATCAAATTGCACACTTTAAATGTGCAATGAGTGTATATCAGTTATGTCTTTGTAAAGCACTTGAAACAATCCCATGGCCCAGCAGAGCCTGTCTTCAGCCAGAGGCCAGACTGTGGTCCAAGGGTTTGAATTCTCATGATTACCATAAAGGTGCAGAAGTCACTGGGATAGTCAGGATTCTGAAAAGGATGGCCCAAGTCAAGGTACTTACGACAGGCAGATGGGGAAAGGGCAATTTCCTTTGTTTTGTCTCTGTTGCTGATTGGAGGATCATTTGCCTCCTGGAGGTTTTGCAGTGGCCCCTTGCCTTGACCTCCTGGTATGCATCACTGAGTCATCATCAATTAGCCAGCAGTGGGCCCTGCAAAGCCCAGGGGGCACTTCTCAGGTCCAGGACCGGTCCTAGGAGTCCAGAGACTTCATTTTGGGGTCCCTGCTGTTCTCAGCCATTGTTTTTGAGTTTGTCAGTGTTGGGCCAGTACTGATTAGCCAGAGATAATCTCAGTCTCCTTTGAATTAAAAGATAAAGGAAATCCCCCAAGGAATTTTCCAGCCAGCCCAGAGAGACAAGATGACTTCATCATCGTTGAGAAAGAAGGGAAATTATTCCAATCACGTTTAGAATTTTTCATTCCAGGGCCCACTTCAGAGGCCATTCCGTCTGCTGTTTCTGCCTGGCCGGGCTAGTTTCCCAGCTCAGGGCTCTCAGAAAGGCATTGCTGGCTGCTGAGCAGAACTATGGGAGCTACCGAGGCAAGGGGCACCTCCGGCAGAATCACCCAGAGTTCAGCAGTGCAGCCCAAGCTCCCTCTGCCCGACAGCACCTCAGGCCTTGCAGGGAGAACAGCCAGATGCAGGGCTGTGACCGTTTCTCCACCCACAGAATCCGTGCCAGTTTGGGCACCGAGAGGATTTACTCTCTTCTGTCACAGGCAGCCGGATCAGCAGCTACCTCAGATAAGGGTGTGCATATGGCTTCATTCCTTGAGCCTTGAGACTTGTTTCTGACAGTCTTTATTCTCCAGTCAAGAGTGTCTTTCCATCTTAAGCAGGACAGTTCATTCAACCTCTTAAACCTCACTTCATTCATTCATTCACTCATTCACTCAGTCAAGGAGCAATGGGTACCTTCTGTGTACAGGTCATTATTGGAAGGAAACAAAAGGAATACCGGCCTACTGCAAACGAGAGCAGTGTTCTTTTCTTCACGTTATCCACATTATCAACTGTCTTTTTTGAACTACTATTCAAAGCACCAGCTGAATTACATACATTATTGCCTTTCCTTTCGGTGCAAGTTAGATGGCATAAGTATTTTAGAATTGGCAGAACAAAGGCTAAACAATTCATCCAGGGCCACCAGCTTGATCGTTATCCAACCCAGATTTGGAACACAGATTTAGAACTATCCCAAACCCTTGCACTTTCTACTCACCCAGCTTCTTTCAAGTGAGTTTACTATGGCAATGCTTCTGTTTCTTTTTTTTTAAGATTTATTTATTTATGCATATGAGAACTGGGGTACAGGCCAGAGGTGCCAGGGAGGGGTATGTGTGAGAGGAGTCATCAGAGAGAGTAGGAAACAGAACAGGCAGATCTACTGAAACACAGTGCTGAGGGGAGTAGCAGGCAAGACAGAAGAGGTCTGCTGCGCCATGTGGGCCACCTCCCTGGCTGGGGATCAAACTGGAGCTGCTGTGGCTGCTGAGAGTGTCATAGTGCTGTGCCTTAACCCCTTGCGCCATCAGGGAGGCCCCAGTGATGCTTCTTTTTCTATAGAACTTCAGAAAACATATCACCTATTATCTCCAGCACATTTTTTTTTTTTTACAACAGTCAGGTGACGTCTGTCTGTACAAACTCCTGGTGGGTACCTATGGCCATGTGGGGTTTTCAACCTGTAGGTTCAGAACTCAATTTTGTCCATTGTCAGAAACTAATTTACCAAATGTACAGGAATCTGATCTATAAATAAGAATTCTCATTTTTTATTTAAAAGGCTAAGTGGACCCTGAAAACAGAACAGAATATCAGGCATAATATCTCATCTAGTCCACAAATATTTATTGTATACTAAGTGCCAGCAGGGTTCCACGTGTTGGAGATAAGTCAGTAAATAAGATCAGCAAGGTCTCTGCTCTCGTGGTGATTACATTGTCAGTCCTGATATTTCAGATTGCTAATTGGGAAGAAAAATAGTCACACACACTATGGGAAGCTCGGCTTTGACTGTGTGGAGTTTGAAGTGCCTATAGGTTAATCAAGAGGACACTTCCAGCTGAGGCTATGGTTCACCGCAGCGGACACATCAGGTCTAGAGACTCAATTGTTAACTTTTCAGTGATTTTGTGAGCTGGATGAAGTCAAGCTGGTATCTAAGAAGAACCAGCCCTGGTTAGCATACTAACTCATGGAAATTGGCAAATTTCAAATGAGAGTTCCTCTTCCCTCTCTCCATAAAGAGCCTTTTGTTCAAGACTCACTGCCGCACCATTGGGTAACAGAGCAGAGGACTGGGTGTGCAGAACAGAAGTTCTTTGCCTTTTTGGTACCTTCGGTGCTTTAAGGGGATGGATTTTGACTTCCTTAGCTTCTGGAGCCTGGAATTCATACTAGGGGTTACTGGATCACAGCTGGTAATCACAGTCATGGGATGGATATACTAGCTTAGGCGAGGATAATGGGGAAAGAGCATGGTGAAAAGAGCTTTAAACAACAGCGACAACATGCTGGGTAGGAGAGGAGTAAATTCAGACGTCTAGCCTAAAAGAGATTTGAATCCATCAGGTTTAAATTATCAGGAAAGAATGCCACAAGGAAAAGCATAATAAAAACTTTTCAGAAGGAATGTTTCAATATTGCTGCGTTAATCATTTTAAACTACTGCCTGAAGTTTAAAAAGTATCCAACGATTTTGGTGGGGGAGGAGGCAGTGAATGATTTATAAATTTAGACAAAGCCTTTTGGAGATAGCGGGAACGAAGTCGATGTGGTAAAGCTGAAAGTGGATGGTATTAAAGTGGAGGGAACTAGCACACAGGACCGGACAGCTCAGATTTGATGATGGGGGAGCCCCTTCCCTCTGGAAAAAGAAGGGCTGGATACTCTTTTCCTAAGCCTCACCTCTTGGATCCCCTTTTTCCTTTTCTTCATGCAGGAAATATCTTCTGTTAGCACATTTCCTCTTCACGTGGTGGATGAAGAAGGCGGCAGCTTCAGCTCTAAGCAATTGTACTCTCCTGAGATTGATGGCACCCAAATCATTGAACCTGGAAGCTGAACTGCTCATTATTTAGGGGAGGTTTTTCTACAGATGGCTAATTTCATTTCCCGCATGTTGAATTTTTCCTAGCTTTCTGCTCAGAAGGTAATCTAAATTTCATGCTTAGGGAGTACCTTGCTCTTACTCATGAACATATGCTCCAAGAGGGAATATTTTCTTTGCTCATTTTTAACTCATAAAAGATGCAGCAGACTTGTGCAAGAGAAAGAAAAGAAACTTATGAAACTTGCATCGCAGTAACTACTCTACCTTCATCTCAGAGAAGCTGCCTCGTCTATATGCGCCAAGATTGATGGCCAAGCTCTGGACTGCATTCCACTGTTCAGGTCTCAGTCTAGCGGGACTGGGATAGACAACTACTCCATGGATGGTCATTTCAAAACCTGGACAGAGCCAGGGACTTGATGGCTCAGAAAGACAAGCTCCAAAAATCAGCTCCCCCGTCTCTGAAACTTCCCTCAAGGACTCTTAACTTGACTCCCTCCAGTTGTAGAAAAAGAGTTGGTAGAGCAAGGAAAAGTAAAATGGAATTTGGGCAGACAGGAAGAGGAAATCTGGGATGCGCGACTATGGGAGATAGAAGTTACCACTGAGCTATATAAGACCTTGGAACCAGAAAGTCAGAAACCAAGGGCAAAGTCGAATCCAAGGAGAGTTTATCCACAATCTCAGTTCATGACAACAAAGGTCCCACTTGACACAGACCTGGATTTCATCCAAGACACGAACTTTTCATGCTTGTAACTCAGTCACTCAATAAGCATTTGCGTCAGACACACAGAGAACAGGCCCTATCCTCGTTGTCCTAGGTTAGTTCTTAGTGTGGGAAATGGGAACGGAAAACATCTCTGATGACACTTCACTGGAAAAGTCAAAAGGGAAAATTCTAAAGAGCAGCTCACATTGCCACATTTCTGCAGTAACTGAAGAACAGTCTGGCGTTCTGTCAGCAAATCAGCGGTGGCAGATTCAAACAGCTGCCCTCGGTGTACTTACAAGTTTGTCTGTGTTTATAACCTTTGCCTCTCTCTCCAGAGTACAGAACGCTTAGCCCTCTGAGAATGGTTGGTTGTTCTCTGCTACAAAGTCACTCCTGAACACTGGCTCTGTTTTACCAAGAAGACTGTGTTGATTCAATTTGACTAATTCCATAAAATGTAAAGTTATTTTCCTTCATTGACAGCCTCAAACCAAGTCACAAGGGTAATGTGCAGACTGGAGGCACCCAGGTTAGCATTTGAAAGTGGGAGCTAAGTCTGTGTGAAAATTTTCTCATGTAACCCTTAAATAGTGTGAAATACCACTGTTAGGATCTGCATTTTGAGATGAGGACCTAGTGATATTAAGGCACTTGCCAACCCATGACAGACAAACCCAGTTCTCTTCCCATAGTCTTCATTATTATGCTTTGAAAAAAGTATTGTTCAGAAAATTTCTTACCCAATGAACCTATGCATCGGCAAGGCAATATGGTCAGTCTAAGTTCCATGCTCACTAATCCTAATCACCGTCCCAGTAGCTTAGGCTTTTAAGGACAGTTGCAAAACTTTCAAAAATCTGGATATAATGAAATAAAAGATAGAGTATAGTGGATATTCACTTTATAACATTTAACTTTCAACTGATATCATGCACACACACACATACACACACCCATGTACATATGTGGATCTATATTCAGAGCTCTTGTAAGAGAAAACAAAGAAGTCCACAGACCTTATAGCAATTGTTACTGAGGACCGCAAGCTGGCCCCACCTAATTTTCAATTACTGGAGTGCTGGAGGTACTTTCTTTGGCAGATACCACAACCCTTTAATTAGCAAAAAAAAGCTCACAAGTTGTGGCTCATGTCCCCTCCCACCAGGCAAGGACTCTCCAAAAAACAGTTTGTGCAGTGATAAAATGCAGAATTAAATAATGAAGCAGTTTTCCAGTCCTTGGGAGAGAGGCAGGGTAGCCTTTTAAAGCATTCGCTCAGTGTTGACTAGAGGGAAGAGAGAAAAAAACACATAAGCCTTCCATTCACACACCAGATGTTCCCACTAAACAATCACTTTCAAGAAAGCTCAGCTTGCACAGATGATAATTGTTCTTGAGTTTGCCACAGAAGAGCAGCCACAAAAGAAAATTCAGAGGAAGGGAGGGAGGGACTCCAGCTAAGGCTTGCCACTGTGACACCCACAGTGTGGGATAGGAGACACCCCCAGTTGAGTAGCTCCTTATCCACAAGAAACCCAATTGTCCTCCCATCTTCCAGCCTCCATGCTGACATCTGGGACTCCAGAAGTCAGCTACTGGGGTATCTGGGTAGCCACGGGAACTGTTTTTCCTGCTCTTTGAGATATTATATTGAGGAAGGCAGAACTGCCCCAATTATCACACTTTTCAGTCCATAGAAGATGATCTGACCACTATGTGATGGTGTCTTAGGTTGGGTTTTCTAGAATTGGGACCTGAGACAGAGATTTGTCTGTCACATATAAGTGGCTGAGACTACTAAAGAAGGGAGAAGGATGAAAAGAGGGGAAGGGAGCAAGGCTGTAGTCTCAGCTTATGCTTCATTTAGACCTGACTGCAGGGAACTCTGGGACATACTTCACACCACAGATTTACCCCATGAGTACTGGGGTTGAGCTGTTACTTCCAGGAGAGGTGGGAACCTCTGGGCAGTAGCAACTGTGGGACATTAGCAGCTAACTGTGACAGCCTGCTTCAGTCAAGGAAGAGCAAACCCAGGTGACAGGAAACCAGGCTGGTGACTTCACTCACTATTGCCATGGCTGTGCCAAGTCAGTGCATTGCATCCCTCAGAGGCTGGGGTGTGCCATGGGCACAGTGACGTGAGAAGACAGGGGAGCCCTCTTCAGTGCTAACTCCTGCTTTATAGAGAGGGAATGTGTGCAGACTGAATGACCAGCCAGGTAAGATGAGAAGAGTTGGAAGTGGAAGCAGCACATCTAATTTAAGTCCCGTGTCCTTTCTGCTCCATTTGTCGCCTTACCTCTCTTATAAAAGACGAGAAAATAAAATGGCGCGTACAACCACTTAGTAGAGCAAGCAACTGCCAACAGCAGCTGTGAGGGGCGAGAACTGAGCTGGGCTCTCAGGAGGGCTTGTGGAGGGAGACCATCTGCACTAGGTCCATTCCATAGTGGTTGGATGGAAGGACGTAGGAGAGCTTTACAAGCTCCGGCAGTTCAGAGATTAGAGTGATCCAGGCTATATCTGGAGAAGAAAACATGGATCCTTCTAGAGTGGAGCGAGATCTGTATAAAGACTATTAGGCGCTCTGTGTGTGTGTGTGTGTGTGTGTGTTGGGCTGTCAATCACTGCAGCTTGTCTTTGTTATCCTCCCCTACATGGTCTTCTCTAGTTTCTCAATTCAACTTTACTTTCTGGGGGGCTGTGTGTGGCAAGGGGGGTGTTAGGCTGTCAATCCCTACAGCTTGTCTTTCCTTTACCCTCTCCTACATAGTCTTCTCTAGTTTCTCAATTCAGTTGTACTTTCTGGTTGTGTTAAATCCTGAATAATTGGTCCTAGACAGTGAAGGGTTGCATGAAATTGCTTTCCTTTATCAGATGAAAAGAATTATGTCCTTTAAGCTCAATATGCAGATTCTATTTAGTAAAGGTAGGCACTTATAGAATTAAGATGGTTTAGGAGAGGCCAAGGTATTCAAAAATGATCCTCTCTTGTCTCAAGCACTCCTACCCAGAAGGTTCCCTGGGGGAAAGGCAAAATCAAACTACCCCTTTCTTGTCCCCAGAACCTGGACTACAAATGCTAATGCAGAATATTTTGAGAAGCCTGAATATCCATGTGACAGAGCCCAGGCATTTGTGAAGCCTCTTTACCAATCTCTCTTGTAAGCATCAATGAAAATCACAGGGTAAATGGTCCAGCCTATGTAGGGAAAACACAGAAAACTGCCAGGATGCATGCAGACAAGAGGAAACTTTTCTGGGGGATGACACCATCATCGCAACACAGTCACCAGGACAACCACAACGGAATCCAAGTCTTTATCGTACATTCTAAGCAGTTAAGATATTCTGGTGCCTTCGATGAAAAGTGAGTTTGGGGGTCTCAGGGAAGATTTTTTGTTAATAACAGGCCACTAGGTTGTGGCAACAGTGGATCACACAAGTGAAGGCATACAGTTAGTAACAACATCTTACAACAGCAGATCAGAAAGATAAACCTATAATAGGCAGCCCAGATTCACCTTAGAGAGCCAAAGCCTGCCATGCTGGCCTGAGAGGAGGTGGAGGAAGAATCAAGGGAAGCCCATGGGCCTGGACCCTGGTGCTGCAAGCAGAAGGGCCATGTGTGAGGCTGCCTCTGCAGACATGCAGCTTACCCAGCCCCTCCCTGGTGCATGCATCTTGCTTTATCTTGTTTCTAGGAATCGCCTATAATGAGTTGAAATGATGACCCTCCAGAAGAGAGAGCCACCACAAAGCAAAGTGTCGGGCTTCTTACTGGTAAAAAAGGATCTTTGCAATAATTATGTTAAGGATCTGGAGAGGAGCTCATCCTGGATTAAACATATGGCCCTAAATCCAATGGCATGTGCCCTATGAGAGAAAGGGGAACACACAGAGGGCCAGGTGACACCAAGCAGACATGCATCTACAAGTCAAGGAAACTCCCAAATTGCTGCAGCCCCCAGGACCTAGCAGACAGCAAGGAAGGAATGGATTCTTGCTCAAGGCTCAGATGGTGCCAACTCTGCCAACACCTGATTCGGGACTTCCGATGCTGGGACTGTGCGAGAATACATGTGTCTGTGTCTGTGTTTTAAGACACCCGGTTGGTGTTAACCTGCCCTTAGAGACTAGCACAGCCTTTTAAGTGCTGCCCTTTGAGAACACTCCCAAGTGGTCACTGTGTGGCCAGATAAACACCTCTCTGGGGATGGCCAAGCAGCATCCTAGAGCGCACTGACTGAATTCAAAGACATCATGAGGGTGGGGGGTGAGGGACTGGGATGAGGGCAGAAAGAGCACAAGGGACTAGGGTGACGGTGCATTGGTGACATGGTGGTGGGAACTCCATGGGGACTACAATTGAGGTCAGATATGTGTAAATTAATTAATTTAATAAAAAATAAAGTGCACTGAAATATGAGCACTCACAGTCCCCAGCCCTGGACCCCACCAGCCACTCCTGTCCTGGCCCATCAGACTGCGTGGCTTCTCCCAGCATCCTGTTCAGCCCAGCACCCCAGCTCAAGCATGGCTGGTCCCCGGGGGAACACACTGAAATGACAGTGCTGCTCGCCTTTTTGGCAAAGGTCTCTTATCAACGGACACAGAGTATATGTTCAGTCATTCCCATTTCACAGGGAAGAGACAAACCCTTTTAGCGTGTGTTCCCTGTGAAAGAGGAAAAAATAAAAACAAGAAACATAAAAAATGTCTCAGCTTCTACACCCAGGGCTAGCTTGGGCCCTGCATCTTCAGGAACCTCCGCAGTAGGCAGCAGAGTAGAAGTCAGTCTTTTACAACTCGTAATAGATATCCATGCCAGTGGCTGAAGATAAGGAAAAGACTTCAGTGAAAAATGAAACTTCTGACGAATAACTTGGATGACATTGAATAATACACAAATATTCCTTTCCCCTCAGAGAGTTTCCAAATCCTGCTGAGTTTCAATCCCAGTCACTGCCATTCTTTTCTACACGAAACACTTTGGGAGGAAGGAAGGAAAAGAAAAGGTGGCACTTGGGGGGGTGATCAGGAAGAGCGGGAGGGAGGGAAAAACTCAGCGCGTCATGCTTGAAAGACCCTAAAAGATGCGGGGAAATTGGCAGACTGTCGATAATAACCATAATAACCAAGTTAATGATAGGCTCTCAGAGAGGACCTTGCCTGAGCTCAGATTTGTTATAAAGAAAAGATGTTCAGCTGGCAGGCGGGGCTGTTGTTAGCAAGGCAGCATTCATCCTGCCCACCAGCCACCTCGCTGGCCGGCCACTCTCCCCACCGCCCCAGCCCTCCTTCGCCTAACAAAATGATTCTTCTCTGAGAGCTGACAAAAGAACAGGTGTAAACATTCATGGGGTGGGGGCGGGGAGTGGGGTCGGTTTAGGGCCTGTCTAAATTTGGCTCAGATTCCCACAGAAGGGAGGTGTGGTACCAGCAAGGCATGGAGCAGGTGCTTAGTGATTCCAGCAGACAAGCAAAGGAGGAGTCCTGGAACCCTCAGTGGCTTTTTTAGGGTTTTATTGCTCTTCATATCAGAGGTGACCAGTACATGACTGGCAGAGGGATTTGGGGGCCAGGAGGCCGGTAGGCCTCCTAGCCCCAGGCATATCTTCACTCTCTCTCCATGCTTTGCTGTCTTCTCCTGGCATCCTCATGACGCTGCTTTCAGATGCCCATATCTCAGCCCAGGTGCACCCACTTGCGCATGCCCACACCCTACTTGAGGTGCCCGCCATCAGGCACGCGTGCAGGACCACAGGTGTCCATCATCGACACTAATGGCAGGAGGGCAAAAAAGCCTGATCACTTTTCCATTTACCCTACAGAGGGAAGGAGCCAGTGGGTAGATGGTGGGGCTGTCATCGGCCCATGTGACCCAGGAGATGGCCCAGGAGGGCGAGGAGCAGCCTGGGCTGAGCCTGTCTGCATTCCCTTCAGCAGAGTCTAAGGTGCTCAGCCAAAGGTATCCCATGTAAGAGAAAGGGCAAAGGGCACCCATTCATGCTCCAAGTGCTGTACTGTAGGTGTTTTTTGTTTCTTATTTTATTTTCATAAGTACAAAAGAGAAAACTGAGGCTGAGGTTAGAGGTTCACCCAAGACCACACAGCTAATAAAGGCAGAGCCAGGATGTGGAAGCCAGACCTTGCAATGCTCATTCACGGTGACAGCAGCAGACTCCTGCCCTGAAGAAAACATCTGGGATGAATCTGGGGAGGCGGGAGAGCCGTACTCCTGAGTGCTCAGAGAGAGAGAGACTTCACTTGAAGGACAGGGTTATGACACATTCATGAACACTCAAAGGAAACAGACTATTTTCTAAACTGCCATTTGCAACCTGGATGGATTTGGAGGTATTTAGTGAACCAAGTCAGATGGTGAGAGACAAACCCATGTGATTTCACTCACAGGGGTTACAGGGAAAGACTCAACAAAGAAACGATCTAAATAAAACAAAAATAGTCTTGCAGGCTCTAGGACCAGTTAGTTCTGCTCTTAGAAGGGAAGCAGGACTGGGGTCCGTAGGGAAATCCGGTAAGAGGAGTGGGTGATGTGGCGAAGGGCAGAACTGGACTTTCAGTGGTGAGCCTGACATATCGACACCTGTGCTGACGCAAGGACGCACACCTGAGACTTATGTAGTGCTAGCCTGCAATGCTACTGTTGCAATCAAAAATTATGCAATAAAGCTGGTGGGTCTAGGTTGGGCTCCCTCACCTTCCCTTCCATATATTCTCTGGGAGCTCTCCTCCAAGTCCTGGTTTCCAAAACTATTCCTCAGCCTCTAGCTGAGACCCAGAAGCAGAGCCTCAGCAGGAGCTAAAGCTCAAGAAAAAACTTGTTTCAAGTTTCCCTTGTGTTATAAAATGCCTTCAGGCACCAGGACAGTGTTCCTCAAGCTAAATTCCTTGCCTGAAGGTTCACACACAATCTCTTGCCAGGTTTGAGAACCTCTTAAAACCTTAATTGGCGGTGTTTTGTTCCAAAGTCTGTTAACAATGGAACAATGGCAAATTAGTTACCGATGGGAGGGTGCCAGCAAAATTGCTAAACACAGAGTTTCCTCTACTTTTGTGAAAGGAGTAAGATAAAAGAGTAGCAGAGAGCAGTCCAGAGCCACTTCCTTTGGCAAGCCTGGTGAGCAACAATTTAAAGGACCTAAATAATCAGTTTCTTTTCCTGTTTATAAAAGCCAATAAACCATTCTCCGCAGATGCTCTGCTACCACCAGTCTCTTATAAGACGATCGTCCATCGCTGACCCTCAAATGTTCCTGTTTTAACTATGCCTAATTATCAGTATTGTGGAACAACCTCATTATTTTTTTTAAAGTTTATTAAAAAGGACTCTAAGGAAATACACAGAAATCTACTTGATCAGGAAAGCCATTATAAACATTCTGTGGATTTTATCTACATTTGTTAAATTATGAAATGAAAATATGCTTTTTGTAATAGCATAAAATATATAAACTGTCATGTTCATATTAAAAGGTCAGTTATCTCTATAAACCCAAACCCCTGATCTGTTACTTGATAGCTGTATTTCCAGTCCAAACCCAAACTCCTTGCCAGGGTACCATTTAATAAAGTGAAAAACTAAGCCCCACTCCTTGTCCAGCAGGTAGATTTGATCCATTTCTATATGAAAACAGATCAGGTTGCCTTGGAACAACGTCTTAAGACCTGCCACCATGACCAGAAAAAGCAGCCCAGCCCCAGGAATGCTTTGGCAGAGTCCAGCCCACATTCTGTGTCCGAGCCCCAGCACCTGCCCACAACCAGAGGTCCCAGCAGATTAACTGGTGCAAACTGGTGCCCCAAGTTAGAAAGCCCAAACACAAGCATAAATGAGAGCCTCCAATGCTCTTTCCAGGACAACTTCTGTCTCGCCCCTGCTGTCCTGCAGGATATTTCAATATCTGCCTTTTCTGTTCTATCTTTGGTGAATTCTTTCACCCCCACACCTCAGACTTCACCCTGATATTTCTCCCACACCACTCTCCCGGCCCCTTTCCTCTGGCAGTTTTGCCTTTCCTCAACTATCAGAGTTGTCGTTTTTTGCCAGAGAAAAGAAGTGAAGACTCTAGATTAGAGGGAGAAACTTGAGCTAATCTCAAGGGTTTTTTTGAAAAAAAAAAAAAAAAAAAAAAAAAAAAAACACCTAGCGTCAATGTGAATTCCCTGTGTAAGTCTTCCTTAACTTTCACCCACGCCCTGGGAGGGGAGAGGGCTCACGTTTTCCCACCTCCCTGTTACTTTTCTTTCAGTTATCAAAGCATTTTGTCCCCCTGAAATGTATGATAAAAACATTGAACAAACACTTACGAGAATGCTCCTTAAAGGATAGATCCCACTAGATGGAGAGGGAGGCCGCCTAGTTCACATCCACTAGTTTCAGCTGTAAGTTCTTTACGGCAAGCTTTTCTGCCACAAAGCTAATTGGCCGGAAGGTAATGTGTCGTAAAAGAGAGAAGATTGGTTTCAACAGATGCAGTCCTCCTATTTTTACATATAGAAAGCTTAGCCCTTAGCCTCAAATTGATAGGGGGGAAAAAAAAAGGATAAAACTAACTAGAAAGGTGAAGTAAGACTGTGACATCAGGTTCATAGAAAGTGATAATACAGTGTGAAAATTCTTCAGTGTACATGTCATCTCTGCCCGAAAACCAAGAGTTTACCAAGCAGTGGCAAACATAAGAGGGAGATCATGTCCTCAGGCACTGATCAGCCCTTCAGCCAGGTCAGACACAGCCGCTCCTCTCTAGTACCTTCTTTTTTTATCATTAATTTTTTTTCTTACATTTGCTCTCTTTTCTGCGTGTAGTTCCCATGGTTCCCACCACCAATTCACCCATGCACAATCACCATAGTCCTTCTTTACTCAGTTTATCGCCATTAGAAGTTGTGGCCAAAGAGCCAAGCTCTGCCTACCCTCCCCAAAGAAATGTTCACAAGATTCCTTTGGAGTATAGGCTTCCAAGGTAGCTGAGCTTTTTAAACTCTGGGGAAGCTTGTCACATTGTAACAGAGGCATCTCCATAAAAACGGGAGGTTCTACTTGCCCAGTTCTTCAAGGAGGGTAATGAGGGGCAGAGCTGATCTCTGAGGAGAAGCCTGAGAGAATTGACCCAGGCGGAGACCCAGGCAGGGAGAGACCTGTGAGGGAAAAGGCCACTTGATTCTTGGCTATGGACTTGCGCAGCACTTTGGAGACATGGCCAGAGAGACACGTGGAGGCGCTTGAAAGAGACATGTGGGTCAGAGCCCGTGGGGAGGCCGACAGTGGCAGCCTGTACTGTGATTTACATTTTGACTTTGCTTCTTCCATCCCTCTTCTGTCCCTACCTATGGTTCCCCACCGGAATTGCCTTAAATTTGTAGGGGATTTGAGGGGGCTTAGTAGGCTCCCTTCAGGCAACCCTATTTGGCAGTCATTTAGCCACAAAGAGATTGGTAACTGTAGGTATTTTCTTGGGAAACTATCATCCTCTCGTCTTTCTTAAGCACACTCTCCTATTAATGTTCTTTCACGACACTAAGAGTATGGTGGATGGCATGTCCCCTTTAGCATATGCAGGTTTAGGGGTTCTGCAGTGCACCTCAATCCGCCTGCTTGCAACATGCCAATCCCAAGAAGCTTCAAAGTCCTGCAGGAAATGTGGCTTCACTCTGTGCTTCCAGGCCTTGGCTGCCACCTCTGATGTGGATGCATTGTGTTTAAAATGAAAACACCCTTAGGACCAAACACCTTTAGGACAAATCCCCCTTGGCTGTGTATTCAATAAAGCACCAGGAACATCAGAGCCAGAAGAAACTTGCAACCAAACCTGAAACCAAGCTTATCCAGTTATTTTATCTTTTACAGCAAAATTACTTTCCAGCCAATGAGTGACAGCAAAATACTTGTGACAAAGAACTTACGGAGACACTGCCTAGAAACACCACATTCAGTTCTGAAATTTTACTACCTAACATAGTCTAAAGCACTCAATTAGTTTATAGTCAGTAAATATTGAAAGGATAAGTGATTTTCAAAATCACTGATATCTATTGTCGTGGACATTCCTTCTCTGTCCAGGACGCCTTTTGCCTTCCCAACCATCCATGCGCTTTGGGGAGTGTGGGGTCCTAACTTCTCTCTGCAGCCTAAATGGAAAATGGAATAGAAAATCCAAATGCTTCTACTCCTATGTCTACTCCCATTTTAGATCAATACTTATGGGTGTATCACCCCACTGTGTTTCTCTCATTGCTTAGTTTTCCTAGGTTGTCATCAGCACAACCTAGGCTTGGGCGGGGGGAGGGTCTGAAACAAAAAAAGTTGATTTCTCACAGTTGAAGGCTAGAGTCTCAGAGTCGGTGTGAGTGGGGCTGGTTCCTTGGATGGCCTCCCTCCTTGTGTCGTCAGACTCCTCCCCCTGTGTCTTCACAAGCTCATCCCTTTGTACTTGTCTGTGTCTATTTGCACTTCCTATAAGGAAACAAGTCATATTGGCTCAGGGTTTGCTGTAAAGGCCTCAAGTTAGCATTATCATCTTTTTTAAAGGCCCTCCAAATACAGCCAGAGGTTAGGGCTTCCAGAAATGAATTTGGAGGAAATACAATCCAACCTCTGACAGGCATGGTACTGCTGAAGGAGCCTGTGACCGAAACTTACCAATTGGTGAATTTATCTGGAATGTTGAATCTTAGGTAACACAGGGACAGAGGAGAGAACTGAAATTTATTCTTCACAAGGCATCCCTGATAAGATGCCATCTTCCAGGGAAGTACTCCTGGTTTGAATCCCTCGAAAGCTTTCCTAGATGCTACCTTTTTCCAAGCTCTATTCTCCAACATTGAGTTAATTTTATGAGCTCCTAAGAGGCCTTCCCATAAATCCAGTTTTGCTTGAATTAGCCAGCTACAGTAACTGTTTTCTTCAACCAAGAACCAAATTAATATAATTGTAAATAGCTCTGTAAAGCCTTTGGGAGAAAGTTATGCTCATGGGCCTCTGACTATGTAACAACTCATCACCCTGTGGTGGTTCCCCCAAATATCCCAAAGGTGGATAGGGGTTCACCCTAAATCGCTTTAGGGTCCAAGAATTGGAATTCTATCCATGGGACAGAGTTCAAAAGGGGGAAAAAAACCAATTCAATAAATGAGACACAGACACTTTCTCAACATCGTATAAAGTTCAGCTCCTCTGAAGTTCAAGTGAGGGAGACCACATGGTCTTGGTTGCTGGAGACAGCCCAGTGCCTTGCCCTTCACTTCAAAGGTGTCCCAGTCTAGATACAAATTGATATGGTCCCTTTATTAAGTCTGTCTTGTTCACTGAAGTTGTCACTGTGTCCAAAACGAGTTTGCAATAATTATTTTTGCATGAACGAATAAAAGGGATTTGGCTCCATTATCAACCACATATGCAGATTCCATTATTCGTTTTTTCTTTTACTGATGTCACTTTCTGGGTCTATATCCTTTAGCCACGAGGTTTGGGAAGGACAGCATCTTGCAAGAGAGAGCTTCCTGACAGAAAAGAGATGTGTTTGGGAACCTGCCTTGTTCCTGTTAGCACCTATGGAAATGGTGGTTGCCTCTTAAAAAGGGAAGCATTTCAAGGCAAGGTGTGAAGCCTACCTGTTGCTACAAAGTCTGCCAAAACATGCGCTCTCTGGGCTCCGCTCTCTCCCCCAACCCCACCTGCATCCCTGCTGCCTGGAAGAGGTGCCAAGTTGATCAGTAGGCAACCCACATGTGGCTAATTAGGAGGCAGGGCAGAGCAAAGGATGATTAGCTCATGATGAGCACGCACCGCCTAGCGTGGTCTTGTTACCATTATAAATAGATTAGAAATCTGGGGAGCATCTGCATTTTCCCCTCACAGAGGAGGATCTGAAATTTGACAGGTTGAAACTAGCATGTGTCAAGTAGAGCCTTGTAATTGAAGAAGATTAACTTTATTTCTCTAGGTTCCTCTCTCTCCTCTTCTTCCCTTGGCACCCCTCTCCCCAAAGGTTCCAGCTGCCATGGAAGTAGCCCAACAATTCTCTAATTGAACCAGAAGATTTTGGAAGGTCAGTGCAAGAAAACTGTTGTGCGCTCCAAGGACCAGGTGTGTTGTTTATGGAGACAATTATGCGCTTCCCGGGTGGTTCCAGCTACAAACCAAGCAAGACAGATTAGTGACAAGATAAACAATTCTGTCTCTTGCAGGTCCTCTTTTCTCAGTCACCATCCTTGGGTTGACTGTTAATTGCAGCCAGTTCCTGGGACAGAGAGAGCGATAATCCTTCACAAGGGTGAAGCAACAAAAGACCTTACTTCATAAGAGGCTTCGGGAGAGGCTCCAGGGAGGAGAGAAGGGGGGTCTTCTTGGTGGGGACAAGTCCCTGGGGCCCAGCACAGGTGACACTCTGGGAGCAGACATTTCAGCTGAAGAAGTCTCTGTTCTTTAGGGACCAGACCACAAACTTTGCAGGAGCAACTCACTGAAGGCCCCACTTTATCTGGTTCATTTCTAGACGCTGTAAGCAGCGTCGTTCCCCAGGGGCTAAGCCATTGTGACAGATGGCATGTGAGCTTGTCATGATCTATTTTCCTTCTTCTTTGCTGACATCTTGAAGAGAACCTGCATCTCTTGCTCAGTCCCTGAGAGGTCTCCTTGAGTTGTGATGCACTGAAAGCAAGAGACCCAGCCTCGGTGCCTCCAGATCTGGAAAGTTTTACTTTTGCAAATGTTTTATCTGGTGATTTTTCAGTGTATGAAGATGTAGCAACTCGAGTCTGTGACTTTCAGAGAGACTTTTGAGGAACTCCAAGCCCTGAGACTGCAGGAGCATCACCAAAGTTTGGTAAGAGAAGGAAAAGTAAACAAGGTGCAAGTCCTCTTATAAATACTGACACACACAAAAAAATCACAAACAAGCAAGGCCAAACAAATTTTGCATCAGTAACCTGGTTACCTCCAGGGCCTCAGCTCGTTCCTTGATGGGAAAGAGCGTGTTTCACAACTTGAGAGTCTCAGCCTTTATTTTATGGTTTTATTTTATCTAGAAGCATCCATCCCTTTCCAGATGGTCTCAGAAATTTGACCAGTTGTATGTCACATCAGTGCTGTGACAGTGCTGGTGACTTTGGAATCATGATGTAAATACTGGATTTAACCAAAATTCCCTTCTGCCTGACAGTAGCCAAGGGAGATGGCCTGTCTCCCAGAAAACTCCAAGTTCTTTTCCTGGGAGTACAGCTCTGGTGACGGGTGGGGTAATTTTTACCACTTGAGGTCGGGAAGGACAGAGGAGAGAGGACACGGGCCCCGTGCCGCAGAATGAGAGCCGCTGAGGTTCAGTTCATTCTCTGGCAAGCACCAGTTGTTTTGTGTGTGTTTATCCAAATTACCTCATCTCATCTGGGTTCCAGCCCTGGGAGGTAGATGTCATTATCTCCAAATTTATAGCCAGGGAGACTGAACCCTGATTATGTCATTTTACTCCTCTGAGCCTCAGATAATTAAAAGGTCTCCGTGCTTTATGCAGACTCTGAGTCTGGGTAAACTGAACTCGAGACACTGTTCTCCCTTTCTGTGGTATACAATGTCCCTTTGATTCTTTCTGAATGAACCTGCAACTCATCATGATACATGGTCTGAAGACACAGAGGCAAAGAGCATTTAAAAGTGCATTTGCTGCTGGAAAGCATAGTCATTACAGTAAGTTAAGGGACATGCAGATGCAGTAGTGCTTGGGGAGGTAACTGCTGGTTGCCTCTGGCTGTACCTTTGGAGCAGGTGGGAGGATTTGGCAGGTTGTGGGTGTGTGTCGGGAGGAGGCATTCCCAGGGCTGCTGGCTCACTGACCTCCATCTTCTGGCCAAGACCAAGCACCGTGAAGGGCGAGCAGTGCCGCACATGTACCGGCGGCTGGTGGCTGTCTGCAGAGTGGCCTGTTTAAGTCCAGTGAGGGAGCAAGGGCATCTGGCCACAGGCTGCTGGACAAGTGAGTCAGGAGGCCAACGGCATGTTGAGAGCCCCGGATGATGTGCACACTTGGGAAGGCAGACTTGAAAGCCTCTGGATGCCGGACACACGGGAGCCCCAGTGGCATGAGCACTGGGCTCTGCACAGCCTCAGTGACATGCTGGGCAGTCAGGATGACGCTGGCTGTGGCGGTGCACGCGCAGAGAACACTGCCTGCTATCGAGAGGACTCGGGCTATCTTCAGCTCTGTGTCATGAGCGGAAAGTCACCTCTAGAAGCAATTTCTCCTACTGCCCACACTAGGCATCTCTCCATAACTTGGGAATTAACAATGTTCTTTTCACATCTCTGGAGAAAAAACAAACAGACAAAAACTAGCTGGTGAGGCATGTCAGAAAATGCTTTCCCTTTATAAGTAAGAAACCTGGTCCAGAATGACTTGTTGAAAGTCCGAGATCTCCTAATTCCTGGTTTAATATTCACTCCAAGGCATGACCCCCACCACCACCTGGACTACCAGTGTTTTTGTTCCAGAAAACTCAATTGGGAGATTCTCAGACGTGCAGCTGTTGCCCAGGAAGAAATGAGCAAATCTGCAAGCTATTCTTACTTTGTAGATGAAGGTGTCTTGTGGCACGCTCACAGGAGCCAGGAGATGGTATGTGCGCAGTCGCACTCCCTGAGCTGTTGTAGTGGCAGAGGCAGCACCCCAAACCTCATGTGTTGTGAGCCCTGGGGGAATCTCGTATGGGCCTCCTTGCTGGCTGTGGCCCTGGAGCACTCCTGCAGGCTTGCTTCTCAGATCTAGAGTCCCCTTCCAGAAGACAATTCCGATGTGGTGTCTTCCCCACTGGTGAGAAACCTGTAAAGAAGCAGCTCCAAAATCAGCCCTGTTCTGTCATGTGCCTTTGCCTGCTTGCTCTTGAGAAATGCCAGTTGCATTGCAGATGCCAGGCTACTTGGAGGATAAGCCTGGCGTCGCCCAAATGAGCCAATGACTCACATTTTATTGCTTGATTGCACATTGCCCTTTTTTAACCTGCTCGAACAATTTCACCAACCAGATATAACATTAATATGGAGGAGGGGAGGAAACTCAGATCCCATTGTAAAGCAGAATTACTGCATTTAGAAAATTTTAAGAAAGAAGGTTAAGCACTCTACATTGAGATGAGAATATTAGATACTTAAACTTATTTGGGAAGCTCAAAACCATTAGAAATCCCTTTAAAATGTGCAGTTTATGTTATGAACTGCCAGACTGGAAAACACACTGCTTCTCTTGGAGGTACCAGAAGTTAACATCCTCTATATTTGAGGAAGATACTTAAGTGAATTTTTTGGAAGGTGAGCATGACTCAAGAAGAATTACAGTATAATAATTATAGTTTAGAAGCACATATATGCATCAAAAGAAAACCACCTTTGTTTAGTTCTGTATTTTCAACTGGTGTTCAGGAAATATGGTTGCAAAATAGCCCAAGAGAGTCTGTGCCTAAAATAAGGTAGCAAGTTATCAAGCCAAAGCTTTTGAGTTTTGGGGGTTTCTGGGGCCTGTGGTGTTTTATTACATGTTTCAACACTAAAAGAATAAAAACACCCAACTTATTCTTTATTTGGGGTCCTTCAAACATAGGCCCACTTTACCTAACACAGAGAAGAACCACTCACTTACCCTTCCAAATTCCTTACTCAGCAGTGGGCCACACAAAGAGATTTGTTACTGTTTGATGCATGGCACAGCTTGAAAAAGGTAAAAAGAGAGGTCGGGTTCCTCTTCTCATTTCACGTCTCCTGCTGAAGTCTTCAAGCCCTTGGCTGAGATCCACCTCTACTGCTCCCAGGAGTTGACGCTGGACTGAAAGTTTTTAGGGTTACCAAGATGTGTGTTTAGAAATCCTGACCACAGACATCAGGGTGGGAGACTTGGCTAGAATTTCAAATGGGGCATCTAATAAAAGCACCCCTTGGAGTCCTAGAAAATGAATGGGCATCGTAACTGCAACTCTCGTTCTTGATGGGATGGTCCATGTTTTCCCGCTATTGGAATTACACAGCCATGCTTCTTTCACGGGACTTAGTTAGCATCCTGCATAGAATTGCACTGGCTTTCTCTTTCCTCACCCAGTGATGGCTGGAATTGCCCACGTGATTTTCTTTGGTCAATGGAATGTAGGTGACGGTGAATGGCGTGACCATGTGGAACCAAAGCCTTAGAGAGTGTGCTGCTGGTCTCACTTAGAACCTATAATCCCCCACTGGAAGAAAAAACCAAAATATGCTCTGGGTTGCTGCAGGTCTCACAATGATAGCAATTTACTCAAGGAGTAAAACCAAACCAATGCAAGCCACATCCAAAGCAGGTCAGGAGGGCCTGTCAATGCCGATGGAGCTCAAACCACAACCAGCCTGAAGTCTCGAGCAAAACATCTTTATCTTTTATAGCCATTTGTGTTTTTTCCCATGTAGCATTATTGCAGCAACAGTTGACTGATAAGACAGATAAAGAAAACTACTCAAAGAGAGAAATCTCAGCCAGGTGTATAACTTTGATGTACAAAAATACATTTATTTTCAACAATTTCAAAACCACTGTCTTTTTTTTACAGTAGAAATATTCAAATGGAACAATAAAACCAAGAACAGTATATGTACATATACTGTATATATAGATATGACTCATGCATTTGTAATCCAGTGTTTAGTACAAGTATTGCAATTGTCTGCCCCATTTAACCCTTGAAACAAAAAAGCAGGATCTTCAGAAATGCTCCTAGTCCTGATCTATACTGTGGCCAGTCAGATTTCTCTAGATCACATACTCTCAGTGTCTCACAGAGAAGTCTATGACCAATACCTCACAAAAATGGATAGGTACAAAGGTCAGCTTTCTTCTCCTATACACACATAGTACATCACTTTTAAAAACAAGTGAGCTCCTTCTGAGCCTGAAAATGAAAGCAGAGCTCATAGCATGGTTTTCAGTGTCCATACTGATAAAACGGGTATGTGCCAATGTGTAAGAACAGGGAGCTGGAAAGAAGAAGACTGGCTTGGAAAGCCTCAGAGGCAAAACTAGCAGAAGAGAACTGTAGGCAGACATTTGACTCTACAGAAGTTGTGTACATCTGATAAGCAAATAGCACAGCTCTGCTAAAAACATCTTTGACTAATACCAGCAAAGGCTGGGCCCCTCGCTGGCCTGCAGGGTCTGCCTGGACTTGTGATTCCACAGATGCCACCTCTAACTCCTCCTACACCAAGAGGCACTCGCCAGGCTTACCCTGAAGCCCAGGGGACTTTTCTAAGCTAAGGACAGCCCAACAGTCCCCATGAGCATAACATATTTTTCCATGGAATCCAACCGGAAGACCGAATAATGGCCAATTTCAGATCCATCAGCTGGCTTCTTGAAAGGAAACCTGCTTCTTAGCCTGATAAATATCCTCATGTTTTCCTTTTGGAGAAGACCATGGTTTCCCACCTGGGTCTCAGTATGAAATCTCTAGTGGGGTGACATTGACAACTTCTATGTCACCAATAAAATAAAAAGACCCCCGTGTTTTATGAGGTCACTGTCGTGTCTCCTTCACTGGTTGTTCCAAAGAAACCCCCCACCATTCCCCTTTCTATGCGTAAGTAGAAATCGGCTGTGGCATGGATATGGAGATGCAAGAGTTAAGTGTGACAGACAACTGCAGTGCATCCAGAACCCAACACTTCAAGCAGGCCTGGGGGTTGGTCAGCTCTGGGGGTGAGTGCATAAGCCAACACACACACACACACACACACACACACATCTTTCTTTTTTCTGTTTTCTTTTTTACTAAACATTAAATTATTTCTTAGGAAATAAAAAGCTATTTACACTGTAACTATATACAATAAGCCATCTGTAGCCTCACTAAAGACATGCACGAGGCAAAGCCTCTTTCCTAGGTGTGCACGCTTCACTACCTGCAGCTAAGATCACTCCCCACCAACCTACCTCCTGCATATCTACTGGGAAATGGGTTGGGGTTCAGGTGTGTACACTGAGAGGAAGTGTCAGTGATCTCAAGTGGATGAGAGGTGAATGAAAAGCCAACTCAACTTTAAAAATACAAAGAGAGACTACAAGGAAAAAGAGAGTCTTGGTGCTATCGATGGCAGAAGAAAGCAAGAAGGCCATGGGCAGATGCATCCTTTGCCCTTAGCAGAAAGACAGCCATTTATTCTTTTGTCTCATTTTAATCAGCTAAGAATGCCTTTGCCTCCCAAAGCTAAGCATCTACCTACTGTTTGTGAAGGGGCCCTTGGTAAAACAAAAGGTAAAATCAAAAGGTAAAAAAGACAATTTTGTTTGTCCATAATTGTAATAGTAATCATCAAAAATAAAAAGTCAGAAAGGTGGTTGATAGTGTGGCTTGTTGGTATTAAACACTAGTGCAGTTGGGGATCTCCTTTGTGCTTTCGCTGTTCGCAATGGTGGCAATGCCCCCTGTGGGAGAGAAGACAGAAGGAGAGAAGAATGTAATACATTCTGGAAGGATGTGTAGGTGCCAAGCCTCCCTGAACAACGGCTTCGGAGGCCTTGACCTAGTGTGGGTACCTGGAGAGTCTCTCTTAGTGGTTCATGTCTCCCAGGTCTAACTTTGCCATTTCCCGAAACCACACACAAGGCTGCCGCAAGGTGGCGCTGCCCTGTGCTTTGCTCTTAACACCAAAGTGTCTGAGCACCTACTATGTGCAGGCACCGTGCTCGGGACGTGGTCCCACCTCACTATCCCAACAACTTCAGGAGGTGGGTATCACCCAGTGCATGCGGGGGTTGTGAGGCAGAGAGAGGCCACAGAGCTAGCAGAGGGCAGAGCAAGAAAACAGACCCAAGTTATGTGAGGCCAAAGCTTGTTTCCCTGTGATTATTAATTATCATGTAAAATGATTTTGATTTATTGAGCTAAAGTCCAGCAGTAGTGTGTCATGGGTACCTGGCTTTGTCCCGAGCCCTGAACTCTCAACATTCAATCTTGATCTCTTTTTTCCAATGGATTTTTATCTACCTTGCACTTGTATAGATGTGTTCTGTGTCTGCACTGTCTAACAGGCCACATGCGTCTGGGGAACCCTTGACATGAGGTTAGTGAAAGAGGAACTTAATTTCATTGCAATTTATTTATATGTATACTTATTTAATTGGAAAAGTTCCCACACAATCACCCTTGTACCTTTTGCCCCTTTCTCCCTCTTAACCACAGAAATCCCTCTATTAATGTACCCTAGTTTTGTTTTTTTTTAAATGCATACAAGCACTGGGGTACAGGCCAGAGGTGTGGGGGGTGAGAGGATTCACCACAGAGAGTGGGGAGCAGAACAGGCAGATCAACGGAAGTACACTGCTGAGGGGAGCAGTGGGCACAGCAGGAGAGGTCTGCCGCGCCATGTGGGTCCCCTCCCTGGCCGGCAGCAGACATTGAACTCGTGCTGCAGTGGTTGCGGTTTGCTTCATAGTGTGTTGCTTAACCCACTGCGCCACCAGGGAGGCCCAATGTACCCTAGTTTTTGTAGGTATTTCACTCTGTAGAACTGTTGCTCGGCCCATATTGCTTTTCTACACATAATTCCCTGGAACTCCATCCACTTTGCTGAAAATGGCAGCATTCTTCCTTCCTTATGACTGAACAGCGTTCCACAGTGTGTTGTACCACAACTTCCTGGTCCATTCCTCCATGTGCAGGCCCTCCGGTGGTTCCATGCCCTAGCTATGGTATTAAGCACTGCAGACCAGATCACTTTGTGAACCGATGTTTTCACATCCTTCCTTTGGATAGATGCCCAATGATGGGGTCAATGGGTTATATGTATTTCAACTTTTAATTTTTTAAGGTAGATCCAGATTGCCTTCCACAATGTCATCCCCAGTTTACATACCCATCAATGATGCACAAGGGCTGATTCCTTTTTCTCTAAATCCTCTCTAGCACTTGTTGGGATCTTTTTAACAGGTGCCATTCTCATAGGTGGAGATGACACATCTCATTGTGTTTTGACCTACCTTTCCTTATTAAAAACAATGATGAATATTTTCCATATGTCCTATTGGCCTTCTGGATATCTTCTTTGGTGAAATGTCTATTTCGATTTGCTGCCCATTTATTAATTGGGTTATCTGTTTTTCTAGTGTTGAATTCTATGTTTTCTATTGTTGAATTTTATGATTTTTATACATCTTGGATATGAAATCTTTATGGGTTGTGTAATGCTTAAAGATTTTTCTCCCATTCAGTAGTATGTCTTTTTAATCTACTTATATTTTCTTTTCTTTTCCTATCTACTTTTAAGGAAAAAACAAACCTCCCAATTTTGTATGACCAGAGGAGGTAGAGATTTAAAACATGATTATGTCACCATAGCCAACTGTCTCCCCCTGTCGTTCCCCCTCCCAGTCTGGCACATCTACAGAAGGCCAATGCACTGTGGCCTTCTGTTTGAAGACAGAGGCCACAGGAGCTCAGCACAGCCTGCATACATACCTATGACCCGGGTGTCCAGCTCTTTGTCCAGCAGTTCTTCAGGCTCGGTGAAGTCACTGAGTGTGATTTTGGGGGCATTTTCACTTTGGCTCACTGACCCAATCATCTCCTGCTCCTTGTCATGTTGGACTTGAGCATAGATGTTAATCCAGGGGATTTTCCTATGTGGGACAGGAGTAAATTCAGATTAAGTTCACAGGGCAAGTCAAACTTAGGCAATTAGGGTGTTGGGTAGAGAGGGAAAAGGGCAATACTATTAAGAGAACAGGACAATGTCAGAGAAAGGTGCTGGTCACCAGACACCATGAAGACAAGGAACACGGGCCAGAGACCCAGATGCCCAGGGAGTTGTAAGCCATTGGCCCCTGGGGAATGCACCTTCCTCTGTGCTAAACAAGCCAGCGTGACAGAGCAGTGCTGCTGCCCAGCTATGAACTAAAACCCAGTTAACACTTACCAGCCGCTAAGTGGTTAGACAAGACTTTGAGACACCCCCGGTTGTAGCATAGTGAAAAGACATCTGTTTCTAATTTAACCAGTTGGATTCTTTTACAAATAGTGAAGAAAACATAATCATTGCTACTGTTCTCAGACCACCATCCAAAGGTCAAGTACCTTAAGTACTTTGATGGTCAATTTCCTCATCTGTTCAATGGGAACAATAACAGCTTCCTTGTAGGATTGTGGGAGGATTGAAACAAGGATTAAGAGAAGCTAAATAACTTCCTTCAAAGACACAAAGAGGGCAGGTTAGGGAACAGGAGCCAGACAGACCTGGGGCTGGAAGAAAGGTCAGGTTCACATTTAATCTTCTTGAAGAATTGATCTCCTGGGTCAGCTTCTGCAACCTCCCCTGAGTTTGTCTCATCAAGTGCTTCTCAAACCTGAATATGTTTAAGTATCATTCAGTGTCCTCATTAAAATCCAGATTGTGAATGTAAAGGTCTGGATAGGGTGGCGGTTGAAATTCTGCATTTCTGCCAGCATCAGATGCTGCTGCTGCTGCTGGCCTGAGAATCAATCTTTGAGTTTAGGATCCTAATATATTAAACTCTTGCCCACCTTGAAGTCTCAGAAGCTCCTTTCTCCACTTTCTGCAACATACCCCACCTCCCTCCACTCCTCTAGAATGGTGTCCTTATGCTAAGCACTTTGCTTACATGTGATTCTGAGAGGTCTTCTCTGACCACCCCACCTCTTCTGTTATAATTATGGCATATGGAAGAGTGTCTGTGAAAGAGATAATAGGGGCTTGGTGCAGAATGATGTGACAGGCAGTGGTAAGTGTACTCCTTGTGTACTCACTGGACTAAAAGCCCCGTGTGGGCAAGGTCTCTGTTTTCTGCCTTCACTGTTTTTTACCTACACTGAACTAAGCACTTGCCACATGGTTTACATTCAGTATTTGTTGAATAAATGAATAAGAGGCCACCAGGCCTGTGTTCTTTCTACTTTTATCTACTATGTTCTCAAACAGAAGGCTGCATTTTATCTTGGAATGCTATATTTAGAAGAGAACTCTCTTAGCACATTAAATGATGGGGAAGTAGGATAAATCCCAGACATTTCCTGAGGCTGATTATTGGCACGATGTTACTAAACTTGTGACATCTGACACCCACCCCAGTCTAGAATACTCCGTCCATGTCTAAAGGACAATCTCTGGGTTTTTCTAATAACAACCAATGGTCAGTGATATTTCTAAACTGGTGTATTTCCTTCCCCACCCCACCCCAGAGGCAGAATGAGGAGTATTTGATCAGGTTTTCCTATAGCTAGTTCAGAAAAACAAAAGTAAATTTAAAATATGGAATTAGGGCCTCCCTGGTGGCGCAGTGGGTTAAGCAACGCACCATGAAGCAGACCGCAGCCACTGCAGCACGAGTTCGATCCCTGCTGCCGGCCAGGGAGGGGA
>JAGFMF010011658.1:816156-834840 GCA_019455555.1 Galemys pyrenaicus | reverse complement strand
GTTCTGCTCCCGCTCTCTGTGGTGAATCCTCTCACCCCCCACACCTCTGGCCTGTACCCCAGTGCTTGTACGCATAAATAAATAAATCTTTAAAAAATATGGAATTAGTTCTTTCTTTCCTTTAGGTTCAGTTTTTGTGTCTTTAACGGCTGCTTTCTGTACACTGAGAGAGGTGTCCCCGTGACTCCTATGGGTCTAAACCACATTAAGATAATTTACAAGAACCTGAATAGAGTCTATGTGAGGCAGCAAATGGCAGGCTCTCTAAATGTGCTGGATTAAAAATTCATGCTGGCCCTTCCTTTCTTCTTATCTAAATAGAAAGGCAGCCTAAGGACTTAGATTTCCTCTAATCATAAAAGTACACATTACTCACAGACGTTGGGATCAACTGTAATATTTATTGGGTGCTGCAGACAGTCAGGCCAAGTCTGTGTGCTCCAGAAGGGAATCAGAATCCACTGCCTCCCTTTTGCTGCTTTCTCAGTGAGGCCTATAAAGTCTTAGCTGAATCTGCCGTTGTAACAATTGTTCACTTTATTTCAATCTCTAAAACAGGCTTCTTTTTTCAACATCTTAAAATAAATGGTTGACAGGGAATAGGTTTTATGTTATAGTTTGCAGCATATTGAAAAAGTTGTCAAATTGCTCCAATTTCATATCACATTCACCTGTGTGGCTGTTGAGACTATAAGTCAAGAATAAGCCTCACTTTCTTGATAAGAAATGTGGGAAATAAAGAAATTTGGAGTCATGCTTTGTGCTACACATTCATGTAAGTTTTTTTTTTAAGATGCATAAACCCAAGTCAGTTATAAAAACTTCTGGTTTTATTTGTTTGTGCCAACAATGCGAATTGTTCAAAGCCCATGGGAAGAAGTTTAGAGATAGCAAAGTAGGATTTAGATGAGGAAAGCCCCACTGAAGACAAGACTATAAGAAGCATGAAAGCTCAAGTTGTTGGATAATCAGGAAAGTACCAGTTTGCAACACAGAACGATTGCCTTGTTAGCGAGAGTTTTTAGAAAATAAGAGTCACGTTATGGTGATTTTTAATGACATTGCCTGAGACATCAGAAAATAGCCATCACTATCCAGGAACAAGGTGAATTATGAGAGACAGGGTGATATTAGCTAAAATGAAGCTTGGGTCTTATGGCTACTCTATTCTCCTTTCCCAGGTATAAGTGATAACTGGGGACATTGGGATATTTTTAGTGCGTGGCGTAGTCGGCACCTACTGTTTGCTAAAGGAATCAATGTTTTAATCAGTTGATGCTGATCACTACAGACAGTGTTGGGTCTGAAAGCACAGTTTCTGAGTTTTCTGAAAACTCGGTAGAGTAGAAATAGAATTGCCCTTTCCCTAGAATGTGCTATGCGTTTACTAGCCAGGTGTAGCTATTTACACTTGAATCAGTGAAAGTTAAATAAAATAAAGAACTCAGTGCCTCAGTCATATTTGTGGCTACTGTGTTGGACAACACAAACTAAGGAGCATTTTGATCTACTGGATAGTAATGGAGAAGCAAAGAAGCATAAGAGACTAGGAATCAGGAATTAGAACTTGACCTTCACTTGTCAGTCAAGCATCCTTGATGCACCATCGCCCAGTTCCAGGTGATAAGGAGGGAAAGGAGACCAAGGAAATAGACCACCCAACAGGACCACAACCAAAAGTCAATAGGATTGGAAGGATAACTTCCAAGAAAGAGGGCTAGGAAAGAGGAGATAACTGATGATTGGTTACTTTTATCTGACTCTGCTGTTAATCCAGCTTGACTGGCACTTGTTTTCCCATAGACTTAGTTACATGACTTACCGTCAGGGACACAGAAGGGGTTGGCTGATGTTTGAGGACAAGAGAGAACATTCAGAGATGTCTTAGCTAGCCTGCACTCAACAGTGAATTTGTACACATTTGGAGATGCCTGTGTTAACAAGTTGACAGTCTATGGCACTTAGCAGCAACTATAAGGACAGAAATCTCTGTCTTGCTGTGACTTGGAGCCACCTGAAGCAAATGTCTTTTTGCAGGATTTCTACTGGACCTTGTCCTCTGAAGCCGTGGTTTGCTAGGAGCCAGCAGACGATCAACTGGCTTAATTAAACCTTAAGTCCAGCAACCACAAGGCTTGCCCACAATCAATTCCTTGGATTAATGAAAGTGCGCTTTACATGTAAGTGAATTGTGCTTTGCATGTAAGTGAAAAATAAATGGGCACTGTCTTATCCAGGCTGTTTCTGTGCTGAATCTCTGCGCTCTCTAACTCTGACACAAAGGGGTTCCATTCCCCTCTTCAAAGGGAATATGGCAAGGACATGTCTTGGTCCAAGAGGATATGACCTCACATACTGGTCTATAAATTAACTGTGAAGGTTAATTTTAGCTTTGTCCTTCCAGTGAAGGATTTTGAAGGGCTTTGAAGGAGTCCTGCTTTTTTGGGTAATACAGACATGAATAAAACTGTGCTTTTATGCTGAAGACATCCACTAGAGGACAGGTCAAGGATAGGGCATGGGTGGGCTAAAGGATCAAGTACCTTTACAGAGAACGCTTCCGAAGTCCCAAGACGTTGACTTTCGTGCCTAGAGAGATCATTCAGATCCTCAAAAGCTATACTTTCAAGACTCATCTGGCAATGATTAATGGTATTTTCACTTTTCCCAGGCTTCCCAGGAAGCATGTCTTTATGACACTGATAGGATTTTTATGAACCTACCATGCCCATCTTGTGAACACCGCATGTCCTGTCTTATTTACAATAACTTACCACTGTTGGTCAATATAGACCAGGTATTGCTATTATTACATTTAAACCATACAGCGAACCTATAAAACAGTATTATGTTTCTCATGTAAGAGATGAAGAAATGAAGATTTAGAGAGGCAAGTTTAAGTGCCCAAGGTTACAGATTCTGAAAGGTAAAATAAGATCGAATTCAAGTTAAAATTGAGTTCATACTCTTAACCAGCATACCTCTCGCTGAAATATTACATTATTTGAAAAATGCACACAATTAATGATTTCATGTTTTTAAATAAACATCTTGTTATAACATGCCTCTTGTGGCCTTCAAAAATAACTTGTGAATACATGTAGAATTTAGTTTTCCTAATCAATTTCCCTTTAGATACAGGAAAGACAGGGAGGGGATAAAGATTGAATATAGTTAGCATGAAAATTTAAATAGATACTGGATAACTGCAATATGTGTGTGAGTGTGAATGTCTGTGTGTGTGTGTTTATAAACATTCACACCAGATTTCAGAAGCATTTTCTCTACTTAACCATCCTGCGTGGGTGGCCAACTATAGACAAAGATCTGAATATTTGACACCTTACTTTAGAAATGTAGGTGATGTTTGATTTTTTTTACACTTTTTTCGAAGAGAATAAATTGATTTCACAGGTTATCCCTCATTTTCCTAACTCATTAAATCTATCAAGTGTGTACAGTTCATATTCTTAAACACATTATTTTCCTTGACTCTCATCCGTTCCTGATATTCTCCAATGGCAAAAAGAGCTTCAAGGAGAATTCTGACACACATTTGGAAATGTGGGTTGTCAGAAGAATCAGCTCCCCCATGAATCCAGCCCAAGATCAAAATTGAGTGATAGCACACGTACCTCTTAAACTTGTAGATCAAAAACACAGCCAGGCCAACGAACACAACTGACAAGAGCATCAGCATGGCTGAGCTGCTGTGCCCAGCACTGGAGTCCACCAAGGGGGCTAGGAGGAAAGGAGAGACATGTTCACATGGAGGGAAGTGGCAGGAGGGAGTGGCAGTCCCCAACTGCTCTGCCAGCTAGTTGAGCACGAGAAGCTGGGCAGCAACGAGAATGCCCCCTGACCACTGTTTCCCAGGAAAGCAAACTCCTCTACCCTGCATGGGAACCTTGCTGCTGATGCAGGCTAAGCAGTGTGTGCTCAGCTACAGGGGACAGAAGAAGAGCTCAAATGCTCTAAGACAGCATGAGTACTCATCAACATGATTATATGGGGGCCCACTGGGAACTCTGGGTTAAGTGCCGATGCGATGTTTCAATCTCTTCCTTGAACCGTTGGGGATAGACACTGCTGGGAGGAAACATGTGGAGCCTTGGTATCTATAATGTCCTATATTACCAAGAATTATCAAAGAGGTGTTCCCAGAGAACCAGCACTGGATCTGGATGGGACATGCCTTTTGATTCCTTTCACAAATCACCAACTACCTAAGACGGCTGCCTGCTCCTACTTAGGCTTGCAATTATAAATTGAAGGGAGTTTGAGGTTTTCTGATTAGGCCGCCCAACCAAAATTGAAGGAATCTCAGAATGGTAGCAATGAAGAGAGTCTGACAATGGTTTAATAGATTCCCAATTATTTCAGATTTAAAAATAAAGTCACGACCGAAGAAATCTTAAGTTTCCCCAAGATCATCAGGGACTACATAGAAAGCCACTCCCAAGAAAGCCTTCCTGCCAACTCAGCAGAAAGTCTTCAGAAAGATGTGATTATCGTCCTGTGATGTGACTAATCTTTCTGAAACACCACTACACAACAATCCTGCCATAAAGGCTCCTCTCAGGCATTCAAGAGGATTTGATGGTAATTTCCTCCCTTTTTACTCCAGGATAACAGACCGCCAAGTCCATTTCCTCCTGAATCCCCACAGACACTCACCTAATGTCAGCTGGGTGACATACACAATGACTTGAACCCCTGGCTTCAGCTCAAACTGCACCAAGTTTTGGTTCAGAGCATTAAACAGCATCTCTACGATCTGGAGGAAAAAAAGAGACATGGTGTATGACAACCTCCCTTGTGGAGTAAGAAACTAAGGCCAGTAGGTCAAAGATGACCAAGCTCAGTCAGAGGGTGGGTATTGGGATCTTTCTATCAGTTGGGATCTCACAGCCTTTGGGTCCCTGTGAAGCCAAGGAGGCAGGTTGTGTTATCGAATGCGGAGGGGAGAGTGAGATGGTAAGAGGGCTGTCCAACGTCACCTGGTACATTCAAGTTGGTAACTGACACAGACGTTTCATTCAACTCTGAGTTCACAGCTCTTTCATCCAGGACTTTATAATTTAACATAGAAAGACCTGTTGTGGTTCCAGTGTAAGAACAAGCCGCCATTAGTTCTTTAATCTTATCAAGTGATACACATAGGTTAGAGGGACCCTGCCAGTCCTCTGCTTGCGCTCCCAGAGACAATGGGAGGGAAGCAACACAGCAGAAGCTGTTTCCTTTTTATGGTATCATTTTTCCTCTTTACTCTTCCCCAGCAAGTCTTAGAACACATAACATCGATTTAATCGCTCCGTAATTCCCAGATGAAAGCTAAGGCAGACTTAGGCTGTTGTCCCTAACTCTTATCTCGCTGTACGCGCCTTAATATCACAGCTGCTATTCATCACGTTAATTACCTATTTATCTAAATGGATGGATATTGTAGCTTCCAAATATAGTTCACACATGCCACTTGCTATTTCAGAATAAAGAGGTCTTGTAAAAGTGATGTATGCATTGAGGAGCTGAATTTATTTCTGGCCAACTTCAATATGCAATCCTGCCATGCATGAATCTCCTTCATTTTCCAGAGAAGCTGCCTGTGATGGCATCTATGGTGTGGATGGACATGGGGAGTGGGTGGCAGCCAGGTAAGTAGCAGAGGGACACCAGGAAGATAACAGTACAGTGACTAGCTTACACGGGAGCAAGTGTATTTAATGCACGTGGATTTCCAGAAGCCTCATTCTCATTAATTTCTACTTCTCCTGATTAAGCATCAGTGGAGGGCAGGGTGGAGGAGTGCACCACGGAAGTCCTCAGGAGGAGCAGACTGTGACAGAGGGAGGACCGTGGCTCTGCCTTCTCCTTTACTTCTGAGATAGTGTGCAGATCACAGGAACCAAATGGCCATGTGATAAGGACAGTCAACCACAATCCCTTTAGGAAATGCTGCTTCCTCATTCAAAGCAAACGAGGTGCTCCATCTCTCTCCAAAGAAACATGATGTTTCAAATCAGTACATTTTTTAAAAAATCATTTTTTATTTATACATACAAGAGCAGGGGCACAGACCAGTCACAGGAGGTGAGAAGATTCATCAGAGACAGAGTGGGGAGCAGAACAGGCAGACTGACTGAAATACATTGCTGAGGGGAGCAGTGGGCAAGGCAGGAGAGGTCTGCCACGCCATGTGGGTCCCTTCCCTGGCTGGGAGTCGAACTTGCATTGCTGTGCTGCGGATGCTTCACAGTGCAGCGCTCAACCTACTGTGCCACCAGGGAGGACCAAAGCAGTACATTTTATCCCCAGAAGCAGAACTTAAAATGACCAGGGTCTTCAAATACAAAAAGCACATTTGCTAGAAATAGATGGGGAACCTCACATTCCCCTCTTCCTCCTCCCTTCCTTGGCCTTCATGACAAGCCATTGGGGGGAGACCCAAGCACTTTGTGGAAATACCAATATTGGAATGAATGATGCTAGGGTGCCCTTCCTTCTGTGTGGCTGAGTGCTCCTGTCTACGCAAGCCCGTGTGTGTTCTGGGTAAGGCTAAGTGTCATCAAAGCCCGGCACAGTATCAAGAAAGGTGAGTTGATGGGCCGTGGAAAGAGCTGCCTCCCCTTTGGGCTGGTGGCAAAATATGAGTTGTAGACAAGCATCCCAGCCATGTGTCTTTCACTTACTTGTTCCAGGTCCCCTTCGTTGCCTTTCCTCCTCTCTGTCAGGTTCTTGGGGGGCAGGATGAAGAGCTCTGCAGAAGTGGGGAGGCCAGGAAAGACAGCAACTAGGATCTGGTCTTCTGGGACACTGGTTACCTGCAAAGATGTTTAGAAAAGAGTGAGGCCATGGAGGAGCTAGACCTCCCCAACTCTCTAACAAGGAGAAGCCTGTGCAGGTAGAAGGCTGTTTTTGAAGTGCATCATTTCAGAGACAAGTTCCAAAGATACCAAGGTTTTCCTCTACTTTCCCCCTAGAAACTGCCAGGTAAAGAATTAGTTCCACTCTGTGCTCTGTTCTTACATAAATTTTGCCTGAAACTAAAAAACTAATACAAATGATTTTCAAAATGCTGTCTGCACTAAAAGGACCAGAGCTTCTGGCTGAAACAGGAACAGACTGTTTGCAAATGATAAATAAGAAGTAATAAACAAACATGGAAAAATGAAAGTTTTCCCAAAAAGCAAAGAAGCACTCACTTTTACTTAGTAAAGCAGAACTTTTAAAAAATTAAAAGTAGCTAATGTTGGTGAGCCTTTAGTTAAAGGGGTCCCTCATTTGTTGCTGGCACCACTAAAAACTGAAACATGTTGCCAATTTGTTTTCCAAAAGACTTGAAGGCCATAAAATTATTTATACCCTTCACTAAATAACTGACTTTGAGAATTTGCCCTCAAGAGAGGATCCAAAATGTAGAAGAGCTATAGGTAGGAAGAAACACATCATTTATAATAGCAATAAATTGTATAAACTCAAATATTTAAAAAATTAAGACTATGGGAGCATAATCACTGGAAAGAATATGATTCTGCATTGAGATGATGGTCAGGACAAGAAGCCATAAAGGATAAACACCAAGCTTCTTCATTTCTTTTCTTACAACGCTATAAAAATACAAATGTACAGAAGTAAAAAGCCAAACACTAAAAGTTGTATTAAGATCCTGAATTTTCCTATTCCTAAATGTTCAGTAGAAGGATTCTATTGCTTTTGGACCAAAACTAAAATAAGCTGCGGGTGAAAGGCAAATTCCCAAAGAAAACAGAACTTCTGAGTTCTCTCCCTGTAGAGACGTAAGTTCAAAGACACCCAGGTTTATTCTTTCCTATGTATCTCCTAAAGGGACTTTATCCTTCTCCTCTTCCAATCCAAGAGAGAGGGACCACACCTTTCCCATGTTCTTCTGAAATGCTGGCATGCCTCCCCATCAAACTACCTGTACGCGTCTTATCGCTACATTTGAACTGATTGCGCCTTGTCATTACAGCCTATTACCTAGCTCTGGAAAAACCCAACTTGCTCTAAGGCAAATGTGACCTGGGGCTAACTCCATCACCCTGACAACATGCTGTTTCCTGACTGTCATCCTTCAGGTTGACATCACGGCCAGAGAATGTTGGTTATGAAATCCCTTGGCTGGGCAAAAAAACAGGTCAAGTAGATGATAACAGATAAACTCAATGAGTGGGTTCTTCATGAGTTCAATTAAGGGTCGAGCTCCTGTCTTAGAAAAACTAAGCATAAGGATAAGGCCACTTTCAATCCTCACACAACAATGTTCCTTCCCCCAACCACTGCATTTTCCTTTATTCCCTTCATTCTCCTTTTCTCTCTTTTTAACAGACAAATAATCCTCTTCACTGTGGAAGAGTGGGGTTAAACCACCGATATGTATTCGGAGCCACACCATCTAGTCCTTTGCTTCTTTACAAAGATTTAAGCAAAAATGAGGCCAACTTACTTTAACCAGAGCTCGTTTGATGACATTGCCAATATCAAGCCTCCACTCGGGGATGTCCGGGTTGTGGTAATCCAGATTAGGAGAGAATGATAAGAGCTGGGACTGGAAATACTCTGCAAGAGAGAAGCTCTACTAGGCCAGGGCCAAGGATCGTGGTGTTTAGGGAATGGGTCTAGACTCTCATGTGGCCTCAGCTGAAATTCCTTGTTGTCAGCCTATTTCTTGGCTTCTGAGAGAAGGTGAGATTTGGTGACTGGAAGTAGATTCACTCATGATCCTATCATTTTTATTAGTTCCTGAGATCTTAAGCCTTTCTCCTGGTAAAACAGCATTGCCTGAAGTGCAAGCTAAGTGAGAAACCCCAGAAGGAGACTTTTACTACTCCAGGTGGTGTCATGAAGAGCCACTAATAAAGCATTAACAAGTTGGACTTGGTTGGCATAAAACACTTTAACCCTCCCCCCCTTTATTCTTTTGTTCAGCTCAATGGATGGACAACTGCCTCAGGGGATTAAAAAGTGGGTTGAAACTCCCTAGGGTGTGGATGATGTTCAATTTCTTGATCTGGATGGCTGGAGTACAGGCCCGTTCATTTGGTGGTAAAGCTGAACACTGAAGACCTGTGCACTTTTATCTATTAAATTTACAGTTCTATAAAAATTTGACTTAAAAGAAAATCTTCCAGGGGCCCAATGAGAGTCTGAGCCTCAAGTCTGCAGAGCTGCAAGGGAAAGCACCCTCCTGACGTGAGATGGGAAAAGTGTGGTCTGAGCCAGAGGATCATGTACCTCAGGACAATTTTCTAGAAAATCCCAGGTAGAGTTGTTGTTATTAGTGACCTAGGAGAGGTTGTGTGGGATGGCTGCAGAAGCATAATTTGATTTAAAATCAGTTTAGCAATTAGGAAGAGTTTTCCAGGGTTAAGAATAGACTAGTGGCTCTGTCGCTTGCCATGTTCTATCCTTATATTCATAGCCTTATTCTGGAGCCTTTGCAGCAAATAAAGTTAGACTCTCCAACAGTCAAGAATACTCACTGGTTATGTGTAGCTTATCTCAGTGTCTGATTTACGAATCCTGCAAAAAAGGGACTATATCTCCTCTAGCTTTTGACACCACTGGTCCTCATCACCATAAACAATGAGTTTGCACGTGTGTTAGAGACACCGCAGCAGGATATCAGCTCTTGCTGCTCTTAAGGTGGCCTTTTCAGATTACCGCCCCTTCAATCTATGTGACACCTCTAATGGGAACACCTCACAGAAGACAACAAATGTCTGTCAGCTACTTTTCTTATCACCTCAATCTCTAGCCAAGAATAAGGACTGCATGCATTAGGACTGGGTACATCTTCTGGACTTATATCTTCTTCTAATGGCCTGGGAAAGCCAGCAATTGTTGCTAGGGTGGATGGAGGATATGGGCTGGGCAGCAGAATCATTTTCAGGACTTACCATGAACAGCGATGTCTTTTGTGTCCTGGATAAGGGCATTCCCTGCAGCCACCTGGACTGTGATAGTGTTGGTTCCCTCTGCAAGGAATGTGAAAGAAATGCTGCTGTCCAAGGTGATGAGTGGCTAGAAGGAGAGAATTAGAAACAGCCATTTAGTCCTCTAACTTGTGAGATATCAAGTTTCCTCTTTTCTTATAAATTTCACAGTTATTTGCATTTGCAGATCCTTAAGGGATCCGGATTTGCAAAAGGAAAAATAAATAATTTATACAACTTCCTAACTGTGACTATATCCAGAAACAGGAAGTTTTACTATACTTGAAATACCCTGTAAAATACTAATCCTGAGAGAAGATTGGGCATCTTAGATTGTGTATGTCATTCTGTTCCTTTTCCTGGAGCAAAGTAGAAGCAGCTTTTGTAACCTATTCCTGTAGCTTTGGGGACTAGATCATTTCTCTTCTGCTCCAATAATCCCTGTCACTTATATTTTTATTCTGACTTTCATTGGGATGTGAAATCTTTCAAAGACCTATCAAAGAAATGATTACATTTTGCTTTCTTCTGTATCACTTACCCTTATCACCTTACATCAGATGATATAAGTTGGAAATACGGTATATAGTTGGGCTTTTGTTTTATTATATCTGCATTTTTCCAATGGAAGGCACTTCTAACATTTTTAATGGGCTGAAGGTATCTAAATATACATATCTCTGATCTTTTCTAGTTTATTTCCCTAATCTTATCTAGCAGACAGAGACTCCCCAAGCATAAAGAGGGGAAAAAAATCATATTTTTCTCTAGGAATTACAATCTTTATAAAAGCAAAAAGAAGAACAAAGAGAGAGAAAGACTGTCCCGCCCCTGAGGTTGAAGAGTCCTCATTTCACCACCATCGTGAGGCCCGCACCTCTCTAGCACTGTGCTGTCTGCAGGGTGAGACAGCAGCCGTTGTTCTAGGGCAGTTCACAAAGGGATGCTGCAAGAGCAGAAGAGCACGCTCCCTCCCCTCGGTGTCAGGACGACATGGGACAGAGTGACAATACCGTCCATCCGCGTGGGTGTCCAGCCAGTGCCCGCCCCCGCACCATGGACTCTTAACTGCACATGACCTGCTGTGTGCATAAGAGCCTTGTGGGGCTCAGCGAGGCAGCTTCCAGCCAAGATCACAGCCACAAGCTTGATTTCTTAGCTAGTTCAGAACTTCCAACTGCACCTCTGAAACAGTAACTTGATTTCATCTCCTTTAAAAACCTATGCTCTATCTTATGGTCAGACTGAGGGCTGGAGTTGTGCAGGATTAGTGGTTGGTCCTAAGCTTCTGATGCTTTCTTCTTTGTTTGCTAAATGAAAGAAAAAAGTGAAAATGAAAAGAGATATATACTCTTGCCCTTAACTAAAGACAAACCGCGAGTTCCAGCAATCTTCTCCCTACTTACGCAACAGTCGTTACAGGGCACGCTGAGGGGCACCCAGGGACTCCCAAACCTGCCTGCTCTAAATGGTTTGCCATCTGCCACATCAAGACAAAACATACTCTACTGCATCAGACCTTAAATGGAAAGGAAATTTAATAAATTAGTGTGCAACAGAGAGATGGGGAAAATATATAAAATACTTTCCCCATGAAGGCCCCAAAGTTACTGTCCCCTTGTGAGTAAATGCTCAGCCAAACAGGATTGGCTCAAAGCAGGAACATGGGGGCCTAGAAGCTTGCTATAAAAGCCTAAGGCACCTTCTGGTGGATTCCCACAGAAAAGGGCAGAAGGGGCCAGACAAGGTTGGAAAGAAAAGAGAGAAATCAATATCAAGATAAAGGCTGCCACTGTCAGCCTACCTATGGGTCTCTCACCCATGTCTGTTTAAAGTGTCTCCTTCCATGTTCCCCAAGTCCCTGGTACAAGTCCAAGGCCAAGAAGGAAGTGTAGCTTCTTCACATGTCTCTTTACTCCATGTGACTCCTTCAGGTATTCTTGCTCTCACTTTCTTCTTCCAGTCTTCTCTCATTTCTCCCACCTGCTCAGCTCCACCCTTCCTTGGGTAGGGCAGGGAATCTCAAACCTCCTCTTTCCCTGGGACCCCCCTTTTACACTGTGATGGCACACACAGGGCATAAACTCCTTAATTAAACAACAGATGAGGTGCAGTAGGTTACTACACTGGTTTTATAACATAAACCATTGTCTGTCCATCCCTTTGTTGATTCATTCATTAATTTCAAAGTAAGCATGCCACTTGCCAACTGAAGTAGTTACCACTGTGAAGCAAACTTAAAATTAGTGACGAGAAAGTTATTAAAGAGATTATTCAAAGCCATACTGAGGACCAGGTCCAGGAGATCGAAGTCGGGTTTGAATGAATAACTGCCTTCCCCCTCAGTTTTCAGCCTTGGTTTGTATAGATAAGTTACATACCCAGAAAGAACATATAATCATCTTCTTTCTTAACAAAGGAAAGCAGTTATATAGTTAATATCTAACATGTTCCGCTAACTAAGGGTGATTGGTTTCTGACAGACTTGGTTCATTGATAAAAGAGAAACAGTGTTCAGAGTACAGAGTATCCCTTCATCTGAGTGAATTCAGCCAGGCTATTTGTGTTTGGGAAGATAGAAGTGTTACAGGGTAGGGAGAGGGGCACCCCAGAAACCCCAAACCTGCCCACTCTAAATAGTTTCTGCCATCCGCCACATCAAGCCAAAACATGTAAGATCTTTAATGGAAAGGAACTTTAATACAATGGTGAACAATACAGAAAAGACAAAGAATATAGTTTCCAAATCAAGCACCCCAAGTTACCTATCCCTTGTGGGTAAAAATCCAGTCAAACAGGATTGGCCCAAAGCAAGGCCCAGAAGCCTAAGTCTAAAGCACCTTTCAGTGGAGACCCAGAGAAAAGACCAGAAAGGGTCGGGCAAGTCTGGGAGGAAAAGACCAAAATCAAAATCAAGATAAACGCTGTCACTGCTAGCCTCCGCACGGGTCTCTCACCCGCATCTATTTCAACCAGTCCAGGACCAAGAAGCAACCGCAGTGTCTTTACATGTCTCTCTGTTCATGTGCCTCCTCCAGGTCTCCTTCTTGCTCACTACCCTGCTTCCTTCCTTCTCCAGTCTCCTCTCTAGCATCTTCTCCTCCCCACTCGGCGCCACCATCCTTTGGGGTGGGGCAGGGAACCTGGAGCTCCCCATTTTCCTGGGGACCACCCTGTTATGGAAGGACCAAACACTCTCAATCTCTTAGCAGAAAAGTGCCCTGGAGACGTGAAGCTGGTCACGCTGTTGTCTTCTGCTTCCTCTTCCCTCTGTGCAGCTTACAGGCAGTGACGGCCCATTCTGTGCATTCCCCTCACATCCCTTTGCGTCTAGTCCCAGGGTTCTCCCTGGTGAACAAAAATCATTCTTCTACTGACTTTAATCTCTGGAGGGGGCCCTAGCAGGATGGAGACAGATATTTTTCAACAAAGCAAAAAACACGAATTTTCTTTCTTGTTCCACACACTTAATATACTTTGTCCTAAATGTTTCAGCTTGCAGATCATTAATTAGATTCAATATTTGTTTACCCTTTCCCCCCACCAGGATATAAATCAACAATAAAATGCACAAACATGAAGTGTTTATGCTCTGAGTAACACAAAGGTGGGTCAAGATACATGGTTTTACATCCTTCCCCTCTGAGAAGTTCACCGTTGCATCTTCTCAGTCATTTCCCACCCCTACTCTCCAGAAACAACCACTCTCTATTTCTTCCACCATAAATCTATTGCCCAAAAATATGTCATTTTGGCAAATGGTTGGTTTCATGGGGAGGGCTCTGAAGGCTGGGTGGAGGTTGCCTTTAAATAAGATATTTCCATGCAAACTTCTAGAAGGGCATGTAGAAAGATCGAGTCTCATCTATTTTCAAAGGAGAAGGTGGAGTTCAGATTTGCATACTTTCATTTACTGTGCCTACCCTGTAATCTCCCTAACCTTGCCTTTTTACCCCACCCCTCAAAATCCTTCTGTCTTAGATAAGCTATTTAAAATGGCATCCAAAGCAATATGAGTGAGTTATCTAGTTATAATGGGTCTTCCTCATTGATGCAAGATGTGAACATATTATTTTTTTTTGCTCTCATGAATCAGTTACGCTTGTTTGATTATTTGCCAGCCTAGAAAAACCCACAGGGGTAGAGAATTACTTCCTTTTACTTTTAACACCTCCACCAGAAAGTCCTATAAATGTAACCACACCATATAGATTCTTGTGTATAAAGCTTCTTTTACTTCTTATGGTTTTGGGATCAATCCATACGGTTGTGTGTATCAGTATTTGTTCATTTTATGTTTGCTGTATGAACATACCATGGTTTGTTTACTCATGTTCCTATTGATGAATTCCTGGACTGTTTATTGTTTGGGGCTTTTATGAATATGCTGCTATGAATATTTATTTGTTTGTGGACATATGTTGTCTTTTCTCTTGACTAAATACTCAGAACTGCAAGTCATTGCTAAACCATAAAATATAAGATGCTAAGTCATAAAATGTAAGATGGTACAATTACTTTGGGGGAAATGCTGTGATTTCTTGTAAAACTGAACTTTCTCCTAAGTGATTATACCATTTTACATCCCATCAAAAATGCATGAGATTTCCAGTCACTCTGCCTCCTCAATAATATTTGATATTATAAATTTAGAGAAAATTTAGCCAATTTGTCGGTCCTATAGAGGTATCTAGTTTTCCTTTCAAAGAATATGACTAAGGCACGGAAGCAATCGAAGGTGTTCTGACAGATAAGACCTAATTCGTTGACCAGTAGGAACTACAGAGTTGCCTAAAGCCATCCATCCACCCTTTGTATTCTGATTGCTGAATGAATCCACACAGCTCTTCTAACCCAAGCCCTTAATTTAATTAGAAAAGTACTTACAGCTCAAGAGAGGATGAACTTTGCCCAAGGTCATTCATTAAAATATTAAGAGCCAGAGTTCCCAGTCTCATTCTCCATCTGTCCCAGAGGGAAGGCTCTCCTGCACATGTGCTGTTGTTTCCTCAGTCCATGGCCATGGCCAATATGGTTAGGCTGAGCCCAGCTTAACTCCAACTCCCTTCTCAACACAGTACACTAACCAGGGCCCATTGGAGTTAATGGCTGGTTACAAGTGGTGGCTTTGATGTTTGCTGTGAAATCATTTCCATTTTAGTGTATGTTTGAAGTTTTCCATAATAAAACATTGGAGATAAATATAAAGGAAAAATGAATTTTTAAAATTTTCCTTGGTTCCACGAATCATCTTGACTACGATAACCTTGCCTATGCTATGCTCTATTGTCCTTCCAACCTCACTCACTGGCCTGGCCAGCTCTCATCTCTTCCCACATCTCACTGCCAGGTACTTCCTGCCCTTTTTAATAGTCATCTCTCAGGGAACTTCATTTCTTCCATGACACCTTCTCTTGCTCTCCATGGTCTAGATGGCCCCTCTCCTTCCTCTGCACAGTCGTCTTCCACTCAGGTGTGAGTGCCATGCTGAACAATGACATCACCTTCTAAGAATTCTTCCTGTCCTAGCATATTTGAGCTCTCTGTCCACTGCTTCCCTAGGAGATCTAGGGACCAGGCCAGACTGCTGGGCCACAGGACAAAGGCTGTGCCATGTGAGGTGGGAGGGAGTGTGTCAGCCCACCAGTCAGTCAGGGCTCAGAGCCACAGCAAACAAATCGTACTGAATGGGAACACTGGGTCCTAGGGTGGCCAGGCTACAGGCTTCTGAGCTATGAAAATGGCAGGAGCTAATTTTGTTTTCCAAATTGCTTTTGTTTTTCATCAGCTGTTATGGCATCATGGCTGATTTCACTTTCCTTGCAAAGCTGGAACACTCAACAGGATTCTTGAGTTCTTCATTGGCCACTGCTATCTAGTGCACACAGCTAAATTAAATCAAGTATTTTCAGGTTCATTTACTAAATCTATTAGGCAAGCAGACACATTTATTAAGCCAGACTTCTGTTAATCCCCCAAATTGGTCTTTCAGAGCCCCACAAATCCAATAGTTGGCCAATGGACTCTGTCTCTGAGCTTTCTCCAAGTTGCAGGGACCAGTCCAGCTCAAGGGCTCATAGAATAATATCTCATGCCCTTCCTGGACTATGGGCTTCATCCCTGCCCACAGAGAACCCCTCATATGTGACAAGTCACATACTATCCACTGAGCCCAGCAAGAAGTCAACAAAGCTCTGAGTGACTATTTAGTTATGAGATTTCCACTTGACTAATGGAACAGGGAGCTTCAGGGAAATCTTTGAATCCAGCCTCTCCCAGTTTCCCAGATATAGTAAGTCAAGTTAATATTGAATATTATAAAGTCTCCACAATATAAACATATACCTTGATAAAAAGCTGCCATCCCTAAAAAGAATACACAATTACTCTGCTTGCCTGAATTAAAACCCTCAGCAGATTATATATTTATGTGTGAGAAGTACTTATCATATGTTGTGTAAAAAGCAAAATGTATAATTGTGGATATACTATGATTAGAATTGTGTAAGGAATTCTAAAATGCATGCAAAGAAAGGAAAGAAATAAAATAGAATAGATTCTATTGATGTGTTATAACTATGGAGTTAATGTGAAAATTCATAATTTAGTGGGAAATTTCTCTCAAACACACCCACACATACTCAAACATTTTTAAGTTTTTCAAAAGTACTTGACTGTTGAAAGTCACTTTATTTGGTCAATTGTCCCTCATCTATCCTAAAATAGGCTTAACACACACACACACATATGACACCAACTTACAAGGTTATTAACCTAAGTGCTTTACCTGTAAATGGGATTATTTCTCCTTTACCAGTGATGTCCTAATGATGAAATAAAGCAGTATGCATGAAAAGCCTAGTATAAAATAAAAGCTAATGGTGCTGTAGAGAAATACTGTGCCTCTGGCTCCTAGCAGGCTATTGAGTAATCACTGTGTTGATAAGGGCCAAGAATTGCCCTCTTTGTACACAGTAGTATTGAAGGAAAGATCAGCAGGTAAAAGAACACTCACAGAAATGATTCCCTAGCTTGACAGCCCAAACCTCACATCCTCCACGGAGAAATGAACTTAAACCACCCCCCACCCCATTTCTAACTTCTTCCTCCCAAAGGATTTCTCTTTCACTGCTTATATCTGCTGGTGTTTGAAATAGGATTTTGAGGGTCTGTAACCTCAAGTAGACAAATGTAGTGATGCAGCCAAAGCATCACAGGGTATGGGATGGGGTGGGTTTACGGTCCATGGGGGTTAAGAAACCTGGGGTTTAGGTCTGGCTCTGTAATTAACTGCTGTTTCACCTTGGGATACTCATCTCCTGCAGGGAGCTTCACATCTGTAATGTGCCAGATGGGGATTTTTTTTTAACTAACCTCTCTGAATTTTCCCTAGTGAATAATCATCCCAGAACTGCAAAAGCATTAGTTGCCTATATTAGGAAACTGACCTGAAAGTATCTATAAGTATATGATACATCTACACAAATATATCATGAATAATGCAAACAGAAGAGGGTCCTTTGGGTCCATGAAACTAGTTCTATCTTTTATAAATCCATCCTAACTCCCAGTTTTTATGGAAATATAAAAAGCATCTATTTATTGAGTACCTAGTAAGCACCAGGGAGATTTATGTAATTTTACCCATTTTTCACAACAACCACAAGACAGGCATTATTCTCTCCTTTTAACAGTTGAGTGTATTAAATTTGAAGTTAAATAACATGATCAAGCTCACATCACCAGCAAGAGGCAGTGTTGGAAACCGCGCCCTTAATTATCTCTGACTCCAAGTCATGTTCTCTTTAGCATATTATGCTGCCTCCTGAAAAAAGGGGAGGAATGAAATCTCCCACTCTTATCATGCAAAGGCTGCATTTTCTTTGGTCACTGGGAAATAAACAAAATCAGTATTGTTTCATTCCTTTTTCAAAGGAATTATTACACCAGCAAAGGAATATTAATTTCCCCTTTCTTTAAATGTCCAGCAGTTCAAAATCTGGTATCTTTCTTAAATTATTAAAGATGAATGAACTGTTACCAAAAAAAAAAAAGATGAATGACGGTCTCTACAATGAACAACGTCAATCACATTCAGAATGACCAAGGACTACACAAAGACAAAAAGAAGGAATAAAGAAAGCTAAGTCCTTAAACATAGGGAACTGCAGCTTAACTGCTCCAAGCTCCTAGGATGGGAGTGTCACCTGGACATGGTGTCACCATTCCCAGTCACTGGGAAAAGGGAGCATCTGTGCAAAGTCCAGAGCTTGGCCTCTTTAGTGCTTTGCTTTTTTTTTTTTATTAATTATATTTGACATCATTTGTAGTCCCCAGGGAGTACCCACCACCATTTCACCGGTGCACCATCACCTCAGTCCCTTGTGCACCCTCTGCCCTCATCCCCGTCTTTGCCCTCTCCCTTTCCTCTCCCCCCAACATGGTCCCTTTGGTTTATCTTGGATTTTTGGTCTTGTTGAGTTTTTTTGTTTGCTTTTGGTTATAATCGCCCAATTCCTTGAGCTTATTCTTTGTTGTTGTTGTTGTTCTTTCATATTCCTCCTAATAGTGAAGTCATTCGATATTTTTCTCTTGCCTTCTGACTTGTTTCACTGAGTATAATTCCTTCTAGTAGGTAAAACGCTGCAAGACATACATCTCAACAGTGCCTTCGAGGTGGCAGTCCCCAAAGCAATAAAAATGAGAGAGAAGATAAACAGGTGGGACTACA
>JAGFMF010011658.1:746122-808579 GCA_019455555.1 Galemys pyrenaicus | reverse complement strand
TGAGGTGATGGTGTACTGGTGAGATGGTGATGGGGAATACATGGGGATTACAATTAATGGCAAGTATATGTAAATTTTAAAATACTTTAATAAAAAAATGCAAAACAAAAAAACAAAATGCCCTGGTGCTGTCTGGTGAAGTGATGCCCGTGGTTCAAGGGAGGTGCATCTTCTGAAGGGCTGACCTCCGCTTCCTTCCACACCCCACCCCCACTGTTGGGTCAACCCTGTGGATAAAGGCAATTGAAACTGACCACAAAGCCAGTATTCCAGGTTAAAAAGAAAGACCCATATCTCTCTATATACAAGGATGATAGAAGGAATGAGCAAAGTATCATTTTAGAAGTATGAGCTAGTCCTTCTGTCCAGGAAATGTGCAGTGAACACAGTTTCACTTTCTGTGTCTTCACCTATGACAACCCAGATGTGAGTGAAATATTGATAGGCGCTCTCTTGCTCCCCACACAAAGTCAACTACCCTCGAGTTTATGAATATAAATTAAAGTGGAAATGAACTGGAGGCAATTCAAATGGATAAGATCATGGCTCTTCACACACATTCAAGAGAGGGTTTTTATGGCTCTGGTGCTGGAAACTCCCTAGTGGAAATGTGATAATGACCTCCTGTGCATCTTAAAGTGCTTTAATGCAAGGGCCCAGTGTGGGTGAAGGCTGAAGAATCTGTCAGCCCTGGATAAGGAACCTGCACTGTCCTGGCCAATGTGGTACCAACTTTAAAGGGTTCTGAAGTATTCACACTTGGGGGAAAAAATTATTCCTGACCTGCTTTGGTCTCTTTCCAAGATCTCAAGAGCACAGAACAATTTACATACAAATTTAGAGATTTCTGTAAGTCAGGCAAGCTTTCTTGCCCCACCACCTCAGCAAGGAGTGTGTGAAAACCTCCCTGGTGTGGGAAGAGATGAAAACACCTCACAGAGGGAGCAGGAGGCATACAACTATCGTTTCCATGCTGGATTGAATGAGTATGATTTTAGCACCGAGGCCACAGGAAACACTAAAAAGTGAACTAACAGACCAGCCAGCCGATGGAAAAGTAACTCAGATGACGTTTTTTTTAAAGATAAATTTAAAGGCTGTTGATAGTTTTCTCCCACCCTTATAATTTCTAGGCCCTTTGGAAGTCTTTCTAAGTGGTGGGGTTAGAAATAAGCAAAGGAGTCCCCTGGAAGCCACAGATACAATGTGAATCCCACTCTGGCTAAGTTTACAGTATTGGCTGTATGGTGATAATATTCCTTCAACAAAACAAACCCTAAAGGGGGCCCTCAAAGAATATATCCAGACCCGTGTCTGGGCAGAGGCAACACAACCCAACACAACCTAGGTCTGTATTGTGGGGTGAAAGAGACAGAACACACCCAAGCATGCTTCCCCTCTACCTCCACCCACCCCCCCATTTTATGTTCTTCAGAGGCCTCAGGTTGTCAGTACTTGCTGCTGAGAGGGTGCTGACTTCAGACTCTGGGCCAGTGCCTACCTCCTCCATGAGGATGATGAAAGTGGCGTTGTGGCCCTGCTCGGCCACCAGGCGTCCATCAGTGGTCACCACGTGGAGGCCCCGAGGGGCTTTCCCGGGGCACATCTGGGCCTTGGCGGTGTACTTCTCCCTCAGCCCATCCGTGCAGTTGTTGGACACGATCCGCCGGTACCTGAGGAGCGTTGACAGTTGTCAGTGACGTGGTTTGTGCCGCGTTGCGCGTGTAAGAAAATGCGAGACAGCAAGAGTGAGACACATCTCATACACTGCTCCTAACAACTGTGGTCCACGAAGACAGCCAGTTAGGAGCTGAACAAATGCGGAAGGACTGCTATCCCTCCATCAGAGGACCAGCAGCTCTTTAAACATCATTATTGATCCTACCTGGTGAGCCGAGGATCAGATCAGTGTCTAAACCAGCCAAGAAAAATCAATGTCTAACTCACACACGAGAGAGGAGGAGGCCAACCCACTGGGCCGAGGGAGCAAGAAAAGCTGGTGCTTCTGTTTGTGAGGGAGGGACCATTTTAATTTCCTGGAGGCTGCTCTCGGAAAGCAGCTAGATCAAACTTGCTGCTGATTAATGAGGAATGTTCTTCCTGTCTTCCCTCCACCCTCAGAACATCATTCTATTCTATCCCCTAATACCTAATAATCCTTTCTCAAGAGTCGCTAGATTATTTTATAGCATATTTTCTCTCCTTGCTAACATTTCATTTTCCATTCAACACAAATGCCAGATTAAAAGTACAAGTTTGAAGTTCTTATCGATCCCACTGAGATAAAATTACCTCAGAGAAGAAGGTAGCATGGGAAAACCTCCTTCCCACAAAGCTTGGTGACCTTCTGGGACAAGGGCATCCTTCTAGAGAGCATGCCACGTTCTCTCACTTTACCCTCAACCCCCACAAGCGAAGTCATGCCAAGCCCCTGCCAACAGCCCTGACCTGCATGGCACACTGTACAGTGCATCACTCTCTTTAATGCTGCACAGAGATCGATGTTCTAGTGGAAGCACATAAAATGCACCACCACCACCAACATCATCATATTATATTTTTTTCACCTTTCAGAGAGAATCAACCAAACAGTCCATCCATGTTGTCTTCAGCTGGTGATCCTTCACTCTACCTGATATTTCCCTTGTGTACCACAGTTTCAGAACCACCATCCCATCCACAGATTTCAGAAGGATGTTAAACTAATAGTCTCTGTTGTTAATGCCACAGATGGTATTAGAATTTTGCCTGTGTGTGTGCATGTTTGTATTGTTTTAAATTGCCAGCTAAGCTCATAGTGTGTCTAGAGCTCCACTATCCTATATGGTAGACATACCATATATTTAAGTGCTTTTGAGCACTTAAAATGTGATTAATGTGGCATCTTGAAACAATAGTATTTTGGACATATTGAATTAAGTATAATGTATTATTAAAAATCAATTCTGTATTTTTCTTTTTTTAATGTGGTTACTAGAAAATTTTAAATTATATACATGGTTCACGTTATCATTCTTTTTATGAGCATTTGTCTAGATAATAAACATATACTTACTTGTTGGCCTTTGTAACTTACAAGATATTTTATTCATTTTTATTTCTGATATTTTAATTGGTACTATAGCCTAATGTAAACTTGACATCATCAACTCTTCACCCTCAACTAGTCAGATGATTATTGATTATCAAACAACCTAGAGGTATGTGTAGACATTTTAGTGAATAAAAAAAGATAAACAGACTTTCTCTTTATGTTCCTGATTTATTTGGTTGACTATATGGGGTTTTAATTGACTGAGTTGCTTAAAATTGGGTCCACCTACACATATCTTGTGATCATATGAGCTGTCTAATACAGTTCTCTTCCAATCATGTCCAGCGTGTGCTCTGCTGGGAACTTGGTGGCCCAGGTGATCACATATGAAGGGCCCACTACAGTACTACAATCCACTTCCTCAAATTTCATAACACTTTGTTCTCGCTACCACATACTTTTAAGTTCCTGTTGCTGAAACTTACAGTTTGACTAGCTTAGACAGCTCATATCAGACAACGGCAATATAATAACACCAATACTTCCTAAGCCCCTGCTCGGAGACTAGGGAAAGCCCCACTAGTTAATGATAGTTTAATAGTCAGTGGGCTGAAATAGTTAATAACTGGCTGAAAAATGATGTTTTCAGAGTAGGTTAGGTCACCCAAGACATCTCTGTTATCATTTCTGTCTGCTCATTTTTCCTCCAGTTGACATCAGATGAGCAGACAGAGCCTACCCCTACTGTATAGCCAAGTAAGGGAAGTGAGTGAGCAACAGGACTCAAATGACAGAAGACCCACAGAGCACTGAGACTGTGTGCAGAGCACAATAGTTCCTTGTTCTTGAGCTGGCTCCATGGCACCATGTGGGAGCTGGTTAGAAATTCAAAAATCATCACGCCCTCATTTTCCAACTAAGAAACTACTTTTCATTTTTTGATAAGTTTTCTCTTTAAATTATTTTCAAAGATTTTTTTTAAGATTTATTTATTTATGCATACAAGCACTGGGGTACAGGACAGAGGTTTGGGGGGGTGAGAGGATTCACCACAGAGAGCGGAGAGCAGAACAGACAGATCAACGGAAGTACACTGCTGAGGGGAGCAGCGGGCACAGCAGAAGAGGTCTGCTGCACCATGTGGGTCCCCTCCCTGGCCGGCAGCAGGGATCGAACTTGTGCTGCAGTGGCTGCGGTTTGTTTCATAGTGTGTTGCTTAACCCACTGCGCCACCAGGGAGGCCCCTATTTTCAAAGATTTTTAATTTATTTTTGTGTAGAAGAGCTGGGGTATAGGCCAGAGGTGGAGGGGTTAAAAGGACTCACCAGACACAGAGTGGGGAGCAGAGCAAGAGGATTTACTGAAACACACTACTGAGGAGAGTGGCAGGCGAGAAAGGAGAGGTCTGACGAGCCATATGTGGGTCAGCTCCTTGGACAGGGATCGAACTCAGGTAATCACGATGATAGCGCTGAGACTTAACGCTGAGGCCACCAGGGTGGTCCTAGAAACTACATTTTAATAAGATCCCCAGATGATTCATAACAAATTAAAATTTGAAAAGGGTTGTCTTAGACCACAAACCCACTTTCAAAATCCGTTATGTGCCACAGAGGTGGCAAAGAGAGACTCTTTGGGGAATTTTTTTTAAAGTATCTGATAGAGTAAGTAGTAAGTGAACAAAGAGAGCAACACAAACACAATTTTACTTCCTCATTTCAGGAGTTCCTAAGATGAGACTTTTGCGTTCTCACTTTACGTGTTCAGGGTCGTTCTCCAGAGCTTCAGTTCATCTGTCAGGCGAGAGCACTGCAATAGCATGCCCACTTGTGCTAATTCAGTCCCCTTGGGGCCCAGAAAATAAGGTGATATCTCTTTCTAGAAAAGATGTGATGAAAACAATGGCTATGGTTTGTCAAAGGCAAGTGGCCAAGGGTATTACAATCTCATGTCCCCACTCTGTTAAAGAATTCTCTAGCTTTCTGCAGAAGCCACTTCTTATCAATATTGACATTCCATGTTACTTCAAGAGAAACATACCATCTGATCCCAGCTTAGGGAAACAGGAAAATTTTGACTGGAATTTCCAGTGCTTCACTTACCCAGTGCTGTTAAGGTAGCTTTGACCAAGGCTGCAGTCCTTTGATGGTGACGCTGGATTATACCAGAATGCTGGGACACACTGGCTCTCTCCACGTCTCTCATAGCCATAGTCACTGTCCAGAAAATGAATATTGTGTTTTGCTAAAATGCACAAATGCTAAGATACTCCAGACACACACATGTACACATTCATACATACCCCTAGAGCTACCCAAAAAGCTAAAATGTACTCACTGAAATATTCCCAGTGAGGGCAAGCATTCATACTGGAAAATGGATTCTGAGAATCAGAAATAATCCCACGTGATTTGGAATCAGTCTTTAAAATAGAGCGTTATTAACAGAAGAGTCTAAGTTAAGAAAGATATATATGGGCTTATATTACGTGGTAGGTACACTGACTTGGGAAGGATGTTGGTGATACTTTACACTTACAGGTATATTTTGGGTCACAGTTGAATTACTGACAATAATAAGTAGATGACAATAAAATGACTTTAAAAGTCAAGATATATTTCTGATATAAAACTACACTGTGTTGTTGAAGATTTACTTTATACATTTTTCTTGCACATTATCTCAAATGTGTGTGTGCATATCTATCTATCTATCTATCTATCTATCTATCTATCTATCTATCTATCTATCTATCTATCTATCTATCTAAATGCATTCACATCTATACATACAGTCATTCAAACTTTTCCCAACTACATATAACACAGGTCCCATTACCCTAAAACAAACAAACAAGCCAACAAAAATCAACTCACGTTTCCATAAAATTCTAGACATAATAAAATGAAAGTCAAGATGGATTCCCTTCTCCTTTCCTTCCCATTACAAAATGAAGTAACAGAGTAGTGTAGGAGAGGATGCCTCCCAGCTGAAACGCAAGTGCTATATCCTTTCTTCTTGGAGTTTGATAAGACTCCCAGTTGAGTAAATTTGTCAGGGTAGAAAAAGAGCAATCAAATAGGTAAATGGGATTATCGCTCTTATAACCAACCAGAGGCCAGAAGAGTAGATTCACTTGGTGGGAGAATATATGCTTATAAATTAAGCATTCAGATGTGTCCAGAAGCCCACAAATTGGACAGAACAATCTGGACATTCCAATAATGAAACATAAAACAACAAGGGAAAGAGCTCCCTCAGATTCTACCTCTCCTTTCTTTATTGCTCTCATATTTTTTGAGCCAAGACTTCATTAAAATCCAATGAAAGTAAAGTCAAATTATCTATGCATATCAATAGGAAAGGGATGAAAGGAAGCTAGGAAAAAGAGTTCAATCCTACATTTATGAATCATAATACATATGTGTCCTGCATATGTCCCCTGTAATGAATCCTCTCCTTAAGGGCCTTGGGAAGAGAAGGCTTTGACATACATTAAATACAACAAAAGGAATGAACCAGAACATTAACAGTAAAGTTAAGAAATCCTAAATGATTCAAGAAATTATATAAATTATCTTCCCTGTTTGACCCCATCCTGCCTTCTCAACATTTTCTTCCACATCAGACACATAACCAAATAACCCAGGCCAATCTTTCAACCTTCCTGGTCCCTGTATAAGTTATGCCCTGGGCTCAAACCTTTCTACCCTTTTCTGTGTTTGTAGTTCTCTGGTCAGTCTTCTGCAATATATGTCAGATGAAGCCATCCCTGGCTGCACAAACAAAATCACTATGGCCATTGCCCCATTGATTGAGGCTGCAAAAGTGCAGAGACCATTTCCTTGCTTGTTTACCAATATGAGTCTAGAACAGGACCCAGGACCCTGCAGGTGTTGAATATTTAGTGGGTGATGATACTTCAACTACATTTTAAAGCCATCACACTAATTATTCCACTGCATTTGATCTATTTCTTCAAGGAGACTATGAACCCACAGTGGAGATTCTAGTGGGAACTAAAACGAGAGCATTCCAAGTGCTCAGCCTATGAGGTGAGTGCGGGCTAGGATCCTTGCAATCACGACATGGAAGGTGGAATCCAAGACCAGCCTTGATGGGAGTCATGCTTAAATGAAACTGAAAGAAAGGAGGAAGGGACAAGTCCGCAAATAAATCTTTTGCCAAGTCTTGATCAAAGATTGTGTATCTCCCAGCCTAACAATTCACAGAGATACGTGTTGTGCCAGCATGAAACAACTCTTAAGAACCAACTTAAAACATCAGGAACCTTGCAAGCTAATTAATGGTTGTTCAACACAACCATTATTAAAAATTAAATTATGTAAATTTTATTTAAATAAGTTACATTTAAAAGGAAATATGCACTGGAAATGGAAATTTCTGATTATTTTACTGCATATTACTACTGTATGTAACACAAAGTAATTTGTATTACATTGTATATTAAATGTTACCCCGTAGCATCATATTATCTATTCCCCTGAGGTTATTTACACATAGGTATGTATATGGTAGAATACTATACTCATGTTGGACTACTGCATTCACTGAGGTCAAGCTGGTAGCTTAAATTCAGACATGGTGGGAAGATTTAGAGCAACCAGCAAATGCTACTAATCAGGGCTTATGTATTTATGTGTTTGTTCCCAGGGAGCCAGTAGTTAAATATTTACTAGTACAGTGTTTATCTGTAGAAATATTTGGGCTGGTGTTTTTCTACACTACTTCTAGAAAATTCCCTGACTGCTTTTTAAGGTAAATCTCTTGAATGTTCTTCTAGCTCTAATAAATATTAGTTATCTTTGAAGGAAGGTACTCTCCCAAGCTTTAGAAAGGAGAGAGATGTGTTAATAGTCTTTGCTACATAGCCATCTTTAGCAGTGCTGTTTAGCTGTGTTACCTGTTGGCAAAGCAATAATTTTAAAAAGTGCATAAATCACACATGCTGCTTTGCCCCAAAGAGGACAAAGTACTGCATTAATATTTAATGTCGTTAACAGAAATATCACTGGCTGTCCCTAAGCTGTGGACTTCCCCATTAACTTTTGCTAAATGTATATTAAAACCTTTCATACTGCCCAATTTCCATCCCAGTTCTGGAGTTTGCATGATTTAGACAAACAGAAAGTTCTAACTGTTCCTCCAGCTTCCTAGAAAAAGACATTTCCTATTGAAGTATGAAGTTTGGAAAGCATATTCCAGAAAGTTTGATTTGCCTCAGGGAAGTAGGCAGCTTTTTCAAACACACAATCAGTTTACTTCAAGAGATATCACCTCTATGTCTTTCTTACAAAGGTTTAGATCTTCTAAAAGTTTAGGGGAAAGTTTGTTCAATCTCAAGAACCTGTGTGTTCTCCACATCCTATCCAGGGGAAAGTCTTGGATGATTTAAAGAAGAAACAGGACAACTTCATAAATCAAAAGTTACTTCATGGCAGAACAGTATGATCACTGGCATACTTTCAGTCGAATCCTTTAGTTGGTAGAGGGCTGCCCTAGAGTAAGCATGAGGCTTGGGATTTATGAGGCTGTTAGGTTGAAACATCAACATATGTGCAAAAAGCACACATATTACTGAGCTCTGGATGGAAGGGTGACACTTGTGAAAACCAACAGTGTTCTAAAGTAAATACCTGTGAGTCTATAAAACCTGTCCTCTTTAAGGGGCAGAGAGACACAGGTGGAAGATATCTTCCTTGGGTGAATCCTGGCTGCACTCACTCCTTAATTTTCCACCAAAGCCAAGACATTTCATCCATCCTCCTCATCCCCACACCCCACCCCAATCTGATTAAACTAGTTTGCATCCTCTGTCTGCTGTCTCTGGGACTTAAACTTTCCCTGGACCAATCAAATAAAGACAACCTGATTGGTTTTGGGGGGGTAAAAGTTCATGGAATGTGCATGATAATACCTTAGACCAACTGCACTAGGAGTTTCAGATTGCCTAGCTAGAAACATTTCCTGGGAGGAGGGACCACTGAAAAGAAGACAGGTTATGAAACTACTGTCAATAACTTCTTTTTAATATGAGTTATGACTGATATAAAAGGCAAACATATAATACATTATATGTGTATATATGTGTGTGTTTATGTATATACACATATAGACACACCCATATATATACACATATATATTATACACACACATATATGTATGTATATGTATATGGGTGTGCGTGTGTGTGTGCATCCCTCCCAGATTCTACAAAGTTTCCTTGAATACCATATCATACACCTACTATAGTTCAAGTACCAGTGGTCAGTGATCAAAATTCCTTCATCTGGAATTGCTTAAGAAGTATGCACCTGTGCCTCTGTAAACAAACACTACTTTAAATAAAATATATAATATAAAATTAAAGTTTAATGGAACATTCTATATTGAATCAATCAGCAGAGTTAATTTATGTCATTTGAGGATGAACTCAAATTTTAGATTAACTAATCTTGGGGACCTCATTTCTCCTGAAATACATAGCGAATGTAAAATAATAACATCTTACTTGGTCTCATGAGAAACAGCACAATAAGAGGAGGACATGGGCTTTAGCTAGACTTGGATTTGAACTCCAGCTCCTTTTCTCCTGGCTAAGTGACCTTGGTCAGTTTACTTGCATTCTAGATGTTCATTTTTTTTTCTCACTAAGATGTCATAGTACAGGATGTTGGGGTGGTACCGCTACCACTGCAAGTGTGCTAACCACAGAACACCTTGCAGGGGTTCTTCCTCCCCACAAATTTATTTAACTTTTAGATGCACTCTGACAGCAGTTTCCCAAGAAGGACCCAGAAATATTTTAAGCAATGTTACCGAGAGTGAAATAAATGAATAACACCCAAAGGTACAACTTTGAGGAGTCTACTCATTTGGATCTCTACGCTCTCGTTTATTTGCTGAAGATACTTTGGGGACTATTTAACCCTGGGGCACAAGTTTAAAAACAGCAGCAGCAACATCTACCATATGTTGCATGTCTACTGTGTACACCACACTCACACTAATGAAATATATTAATTCATTTATGCCTCCCTAGTAACCGATGAAATACACATTATATACTTCTGCTTTATAACTGAAGTAGTAAAATCTTAGTGATCAGAAAATTTGTCAAGGTCAAAAGGTGTGAAAATTAGACCTGAAAGTTTTTTTCAGATCAGTAAATGTTAATGGAATTACTGAACGAAGAATACTTGGTATAATTCTTTTCCAAGAGTAATGTTATATTACAGCTCAGAAAGACACAGGAGAAGAGGCATGAGCGAGCAAAGGCAGCATTCCTCCATGGAGTTAGTCTGCAGACAGTCACAAGAAATCCTGATGTACACATTCTGAATATTCAGGCTGACATTTCTTCTGAGTGCCATAATTCTGAGCAGCCTGCTATAGACACTGCTATAACTGCTTTGCTGGAACATGGTTAATAATTGAAATGTGTCTTCCCAAATTTGTTTCCAAAGGGTCAAGTCATGAGAGTGACATCGGCATTTAAACTTAGATTTCGTTAGCACATCCCATCTGAATGATTCTCACTGAAGTAAAGCTTCCTACAGCATGACTTCAGGCATAAAGAAGACGGGCAGTCATGGTGATCCCATCATTTTACAGTAGTCAGTTAAAGTCCCAGTAGGAAGTGGGGAACAAAATATGGCTTCCAGCAGAACAAGCTTAAGAAATAGGCTGGATAACTAGCAGGTGGAAGGGCTGAAGTGCTGGGCAGGAGTAGGTACTCTGTGCCACCTGGACTTACTTGTGTTATTCCACACCAGGAAAGCTCAAATGCAAGTCTGTCACTGGCCCGCCCTTCCATGTTTGCAGGCTGATGCCTATGCCTTAATTTTGTCTTTTAAACTGGGGCAGTTGATGAAAATATCTAAATTGAACTTCAGCTTTGGAATGTGATCCAGATAAAATATTCATCTACCTGGGATGAGAGTGGCATGTACCCAGTCCCAGAACTGGGAAAGCTTTTTGATTCTTCTGAAAGGAACAATATGCAGACACACAGAACAAATACAAAATGATTACCATGGACTAGGCATGGGAGATGTATAGATGAAGATAGTCTAAAATGCCTGCACTGTGACATTTACATTCTACCTGGCAATTATAGGGCAATCAAAAATCATGATCATTTCATATGTCAATTAATAACAGGATGATATTTTTGAGAGTTCTAGGGTGTCAATGAGATTTGGTGTTCTCAGGTGGTATTTCTCCATAAAACTAATATTTTATGGAGAAAAGAGTGAGTCAGAAGTTCCAGCCATGCTGAGATTTGGAAGAAATCCTTTCACTCACTATTTCCTCTGCTAGGAAAGAGCCTGGTAAAGCAGGGAAAGGAGAAGTTGTGTGGCTACACAATGGAGAATAAGAGAAGAGGAAGAAAAGAAGGCAAAACGGTAGTAGGGCAAGCCCTCTACAATGGGGCAAGAAAGAAGAGTGGATTGTACTTTAAGGGCTATGGATGTGGATGTCACTGGGAGTGTAAAGATGAGACAAACTGGTTGCTGTAAAGGATAGATTTTAATGTCAAAAGGGGGACAGGAGACAGAGACAGAGACAGACAGAGACAGAGAAAGACACACAGAGAAAGAGGAAAGAGAGAGAGAGAGAGAGACAGAGAGTGAGAGACAGAGACAGACAGACAGAGAAAGAGCGAGAACTAGTAGATTCCTGGAGGGCTTCAAACAGTACAGATCTGGACAGAGGCTCTTTGCGTTAGACAATATTTTGGAGGCAAAGTTTTACAAGGACTTACAGATGACCTAGACCTAAGGGTGAGGGAAAGGAAAAAACAAGCTCTTCTGGGACTTTGACTTAAGCAACCAAGAGGACGAAAGTATGTTTTATTGGAGAAAGGGGCTGGAGGGCATTCAAAAGTGTTGCTAATTATTTATACTACTAGGAATTCAAGAAGGGATTTGCTTTGGCCACAGTAAGTTTGAAATTCACATTAGCAATTTATGGGTAGATGGCTGCTGCGTAGACAGATGGACACAAATGTCCTATCCTTGAGGCCGGAGAGGCCAAAGCTAGAGGTAAATGTCTAGAAACTCGTGAGTCATTGGTTAATAAGTAACATCTGAAATTATCTCTGTGGCTGTCACTAGGGGGAAAAAGATATGATGATCTGAAAGAGTTTGCAAGGAAAAGCACGATAGGAGTGAACACGCTCGGTATAACTGTCCAAAGTAGTAGTTCTTTGAATTCTGTCAGTGCCCAGCTCAACTTCTCTGGTACTTTCTGAGAAGTTCTCTGCCTGCTCTGCCTGCCAACTGAAGATGAGAAGTCCCCCGGGACATGTTCTCTGCTAGAACAGTGATCTTTCCTGTTGAAATGCTTCCTTCTGTCCTCCTAGTTATGCATCTTCTCATCTTGCACAGCTGGGATAGTCAGGTCTGTGGGCCAGCAGATACACCTCCTACCTTCAGGTCATTCCCCCCCCATTAATCCCATCTTCACGCTCATCCCCATACAGGCAAATGCCTTTGGGATTGGTGATGAGATGCCAGGCGACTCACCACTCAAAGTCCCAGTCTGCACAGACACAGGGTTCTGACACCACTGTTCCTGAGGAATCTCGGCCCAGGGAACACTGAACTCCTGGCTTGCGTTTCTTGAATATCTTCCTTTCTCCCATGACGCAGGGTTCCCCCTTAAAAAGAAAGGCCTTAATGAGAGAGGCATAAAAGCAAACAAGATGAAATGAATCAACTTTCAGTAAGAGGCATGAACCTGTTCACTCTCTTTTGGTCTCTGGGGCAATCTCATTCCCAGTATCCATTCAGGAGCCTCAAGCATAAAGTGGTTCTCTTAACGGCCACACAGAGCGAAGAATATGAGGGGTCCTGTCACTGCCTTTCCACTCAGCCTCGCCTGTGATATTTACTTTGTCCTATTCTTTCTCCATGTCCACAGAGAATGCAAATATTTAAGTCATCCTCACAGACCACCAGGCAGTTATCCAAGTTGCCCCAAGGCTTCAGCAGAAATTCTCCTGGCACATTCTCACATCATCTTCACAGTAAAACAGAAGTTAACATAATAAGCTACCTCTCTGTGACAGATGACCATTCCCAACGCCTTATTCCTAGTCAAGGGGAAGAAGAGGAGAAGGTGGTACCACTGATAGACCCAATTTGAGGAACACGGAGGTTCTCATTGATACTAGCAAACACCTGCATTGCTGGAGCCCTTCACCCCAACTTCTTCCCCTTTGTCTGTGGTTCTGCTCCTGATATTCTTAGGGTTCTTACTTTAGGCTGACTTGAGAAATGCTCTCATGCTCTTGTGGAAGGTGAATAATTAACATGTCATCTTAGCCGCTTATTTCTTTACAAGCAGAGCTAAAACCCCACTTATAAGTGTTACCTCTCCCCCAGGTAACTCATTACCTCAAGGGATGGATCAGGATCCCAGGAAACAAAATGGTCCCACAACATCATCTGCCCCTGCTGGACCTGGGTATGTAGGCTCCTACCCTGCTCCCCAGGTCTGCCACTACCCATCATCCTCAGACATCCTCTTCCTTTCCTCTTCCCAATAGGAAGACCCAGATATGACCAAACAGGGCTTGTGGTAGCTCCTGTCTCCAGAACCAGGACTCCCAACCCACGTGGGCTACCTGGTTGAGCAGGTGCCAGGTCTGATAGTCCTCTTTGGTGCAGCGCCGGCTGAAGATGGATTTGTAGTCCACTTTCACCAACTGCCATTCAGAGCGGAGGCTGAAGTGGCCGAAAACTCTAAGGTGTTTAGGGAGGGGATGGGAAAACAAAGAGAGAAAGCACCATGGTTAGTGTCTTATGCACAAAGCCTGGTAGAGGGATGAGTTGCAAGCTGGGCTTCACTTATGCATCCAAAATGAGGTCTTCATAGCCATGGAGGAGAAAATCACTGTCCATACAACTCTAGCCAGCTGGTATGCCATTCCCAGGGGATTCAAAACAGACTTAGTTTTTTTAATTATGGAACTATGAATGTGCTTTTCAAGAAGAATTTATTTTTTTTAAGATTTATTTATTTAAAAAAAAAGATTTATTTATTTTTATGCATACAAGCACTGGGGTACAGGCCAGAGGTGTGGGGGGTGAGTGGATTCACCACAGAGAGCGGGGAGCATAACAGGCAGATCAACAGAAGTACACTGCTGAGGGCAGCTGCGGGCACAGCAGGAGAGGTCTGCCACGCCATGTGGGTCCCCTCCCTGGCGGGCAGCAGGGATCGAACTCGTGCTGCAGTGGCTGTGGTTTGCTTCATAGTGTGTTGCCTAACCCACTGCACCACCAGGGAGGCCCTCAAGAAGAACTTAAATGATAGATATTGGAAAGGAAAAAAAAAATATTCACCTAATACTACAAAATCCTCCACCCACAAGGAACTGTTCTTCCTATTTTGACAAACAGCCTCCTTGCTTCTCTTTAATGCAAACACTGCTGCTTTATCTACTAATGCCCATAGAGGGGGTCTTGATTTCCTTATCAGTAAAGTAGATCGCATGTGTGTATTAGGGTGACATGGATTAACTAATCTCAAGTCTGCCTTGGCCAATTCCAAAATTGTGACTGAATCTAAGTATGAAGTATGTTTTAACTGAAATGCCTAATCATCTGTTTTGGAGCATTTAGGTTGTTTCTAGGTCTTACCTATTGTAAATAGTGTTTGAGTCACATGAGTGCTATCTTTTCCTGAAAAAGCACAGTGGTCTCATAAATGGAACATATATTTATGTACAGTAAAGAAGCATACCATCTGCATGGCTTAGATAATCAATACTGACCTTTTCAAATCCCAGCAGTTGATAGCCCTATAAATATAAATGATCAATCCTTTCTAGAAAAATAGAAAAAAGACTGATCATCCATACTCCACTCGGGTGGCATGTCTTGTAATTACAATGCAAGGCATCCATCACAGTGATGGAAAGGGAGAACAGTCATGCTGGGAACTTACACCAGCAAAGGTCTTTCAAGGAATTAGATGGCTTCTATTTCAGCAAGACTTAATCATACTATCAGCTCTGCATTTTCTCTGCCCAAGTTCAGATACTCAGATGAGGACGCCTAAAAGACTAACTCTATTCTTTCTGCTATCTGAAAGATGAAGATGCTTTGTGAGAGATGGAGCTGATGAAAATCATCAAATAGGGAAAAGAAGTAGGATTGTTTAGTAAGTCACACACTACATCCTAGAAACTACTTTCAATGTTCTATTGGTTAAACAGATATTGTCTAAAAGATTAAACAGACTTTGAGGTAAATATGGAGGATGTCTCCTTTAGTAATTATTTGATCTGTAGATAAAGCTTAGCCCAGCACCGGGTAGTAGAAGCCACGGGACTAAAATATCCTGCATCGTGTGGCCAGCACTATATGGAAGTGCCTTCCTGCTGGGGTCTCTCTGTTCTCTTGCATCCTTTCCATGTGCGGTGCTCTCCAAATTCAGTACACTGATGCCATGTCTCCACTGAGGGATTTCCACCTTCTAGTTCTCATTCACTCCAAGAGTTAGCTCAACAAAATTTATCTCGTATCAAAAGATTTCTACCTGTTTGAAGAGTGGAGAGTTCATTTGAAAGCTCATTACAAGAAATAAACAGAGGTAGAAGACCTCTAAAGAATGTCTTTGTTTTTCTCTCCCTCCAGCCTATCTGAATCCCCCACACTGCAATGCTGCCTCATTTAGGAGGTCTCCCCTGATTGGAATATCTTCTAAGTAGCAGGATATCAGAGATACTCAGTAAGACACTTCTGCCCATTCCTGATAGTTTACAATTATTTCATGGATCACAAAATACATGTCAGGTTAATTCCATTCTTTTCTATGAAAGGATTACTAAGCAGACAGAAAAGGGAAATACGAGGTACATGATTTACCTGAGTAACAGCAAAGTGTCTGACAGGGTCTGCCATAACAGTCTTGAAGAAAAGATGAAAAAATATGAGCCAGGTGCTAGTGAAATTATGTGGCTGAGCGATACCTAATTAAGGTATTAAAATCAACCAGGAGGGAGGTGAGAGTCATCAACTGCAAGGTTCTGCTGTCTGCTCTTTTTTGCTCATCATTTTTATTAATAACTTGAAAACATGAAAATCATGGTCATCATTGGAAATCACATTTTTTAATGACACAAAGCTGGAAGAAACAGTCAATATGTTTGCTAGCAGAATCAGGACCCAAAAAGGTCTTGACAGGCTAAAGAAATAGGCTACAATCAATAATACATGGCAGAAGAGAGGACTGCCAGGTATTCCCCTAGGTAATTATGTAAGTATTGGATAAAAGAAGTAAGGTTTGGCGTAGCACAAGTTAAATAATGATAATAACAATAGTAATAGCTGTTTAAGAGTGTATTTTATATATATATATATTCTACATTAACTAGAGCATACAGGAAAGCTGTGACTAGAATGGATGTCATCATTGACACAGTCTCAATTTCGAGTACACAAAGAAACTAGTGATGGTAGTGGAGTTTTCATTACCTACTTTTTAAAATAAAAGTATGCATAGACTGGTAGATGTACCTTTATCTATGAAGAAACTCCATATATTTTATCAGACATTCAAAGAGGTTCACAGTTTCAAAATTTAAGAAATATTAAATTGGGATGGTACACTGGGAGGAATGGGGACCTCCTCTAAAAAACATACAACCATGTCTACTCCTGAAACCTGTGAAGGTGACCTTAATAGAACAAAAGGTTTTTGCAGATGTGAGTTAAAGATCTCAACATAATATGACCCTGGATCATTATTAGGGTGGGCGCTATGTCCAGTGACATGAACCCTTACAAGAGACACAGAGAGCCATGCAGAGAGGGGAAGGACATTGAAGACGGTGGCAGCAGCTGGAATTATATGGACACACAAGAAAGACCTGGGGCCACCAGAAGGTAGAATAAGCACAGCATTAACGATCCCCTTGCATCCTAGAAGGAGTGACATCTTAGAGCTCTTTTGATTTTGGATTCTAGCCTTCAGATCTGTGAGAGAGTAAATTTTTGTTCTTTTGAGCCACCCAATTTGTGATGCTTCATAACAGCAGCCACAGGGAACAGATGATCTGATTCAAGAGTAGTTTTCATCAATCAAACCAAGAAGTAGGTAAGAACTATGGTTAATCAACCTGGAGATGACTCAGGAAGGGACAAGGCAAGGAAGAGAAGACCAGTGAATGGACACTAGAGAGATCTCTTGTGTATAACAAAAATTAAGTTGTGGAAGTTTAAAAAATGTGTGAGTTCTACCTGAGAAAAGATCGTCCACAGAGGAATAGGGTTATGAGTTAGTGGACACAGAGCTTGAATCTCAGCCTTGGTCATTTCCCAGGGCTGATGCTGAGAGGATGCAAGTGTCATCTCGGTGCCTGACTCACCACCAGCTTCTGAAGTGGTGTACGTGGTCAGTCTCCTAGCCCTTGGGATATGTGTTTCTGATCTCAGAGAGCACATTTCAGGACTGAGCGCAGAAACAGGAACTCAGACAGAGCATGTGAACTAATTCAGGATCTTCTCTTGGCAGGTAATTCCTCTCATCTATGTTTCTTTGGCTTCCATCCCAGATTCCCTTACTCTGTGTTTCCCAGGTCTTTCCCCAAACTGTAAGTTGATACACTAATATTTTCGCGTGGGGGTATGCTAGCCTTCTCCCATGAGGTCCCTCTCTTAGGGCACATGCCAAATTGTAAACATTTCATATTAGGATGCTGAGTTCTGTCATTTTCATTTTTGGGTCCCAACTGAGATCAGTGGGGTAAAACCCTTGGCAAACTTTCAGACTTGACACAGTCCCCATCTTTCCATCCATTCTCAGTTCTGGAAAGAAAAAAATTTACTACAGACTCTGTTGGGCTTGAGTGACTCTTGACACAGAGTCTCTCTTTGGCATAGATCAAGTGTCTCCAATTTTGTTCAATATTGGATTCATTATCATCTGGCTAGAGCTTATGAAGTCTGAGGGAATGACAGAAACACAGCAAACTAAGCAGGGATAAAATAAGGGCTAATTTAAATTCAAGCGTTTTCATCACTTTTCATAGTTACCCTTGAACAGACACTAAAATTCACAGTTGAATGTATGGAAGTGAGAACCCAGAAAACGAATCAGAAACTGTTATCTATCTCTTTGGGGTGATAAACACTGACAAGGTCCACTTGGTTCTGGATTGGGAAGTAAGAAAGCCCAGATTGCTTCTAATGAATAATAAAAGAACCAATTTCTGACTTAAAAATGTCTCATCTTTTGTTAATGTTTCTCTAAATTTAGGGAGCTTATCAATATAGTAGATGTTGTGGCTCCATCCCAAGAGTCCAAGAGTGCTAACATTTATTGGAATAAATGGTTCAGGCATCAGTGGAATACCTGGTCACTTGGATTTTTTCAGGAGTGTTTGTGTTTCTCCTCAAAGTCACCTTTTCTATTGGTTCTACAGGCTCAAGAGATGACCCGTATCTTGTTAAAAATCCCTCTGGGGTTACTGAGACTCTCTAGTCATAGTTAGCTATCTTGGCTCTTGTGTTGTTTAACTTTAAACATACAGGTGGTCTGGATGGTGGCAAGAGCATAAGGCAAGAAACAGAAGACCTGTCTTTTCCTACACCTTGTTGACAACTAAGTTGGCTAGGTGACCTTGAATGAATCACTTTATTGCTCAAGGTTTTTATTTCTTTACAGAAGATGATTTTGAATCAGTGAGAGATATACGTACTCAAGGGGTGGGATGCAGAAATAGCCTACACAGACTATGGCCATTTGCACACAATTTCCAAGAGCTTATCTTCTTTCAGTCCCTAGTAAAAGCTATCTCTCTGCTGGTGACCCTAGACACAAGGATTTATCTGAGTCATTCATCATTGTCTCTACTGGCACTTTGTTCATATTACAGATGCTCAATAAACAGTTCTGGATTGATTAATGGATAGAATTAATCCATCAAAATCATTCACTTCTTCCAAAATTGGGGTGATAGCTCTCTCTGCCCTTATTTCTGGGCCAGAGAACATGGGTGAGTTGTGTGTCCTTTGGGGTTTAGAAGGACAAAAACGATCTCAGGGGAAAAAAACAGCAGCAGTACCTCTACCCCTTATCATCCTGGACTACGCCAGGATTTTTACTATGATTTGCTAGAACCCTAAACACTCCTTCTCTAATCCACCACCCAAATCTGAGTAAGCCTGTGGGGAGGGCAATGATTAATCAAAGTGAGGGAGGTGGCTGACAAAAATAAAAGACTTCATTAGAATTCCAGTCACACAGAGGGTTAGCTACTCATTAATTAAGTGATTTCAAAGGGGATCTTGGTATATAATTGCTATAATTTAGGTGGAAACAATGCCACCCTAAATGTAATTAGAGGAGGAGGCCCTGTAAAGATGTTTTCCTCTTTACAGGAGAGCAATTCTGGGTCACCTGACTCTCCCATGCATAGTAACTTGGTTCTTTATTCAAACTCCAACTACACCAACTTTTATACATAGTTATAAAACTGCGACATTCTAGAAAAGTCCAAAAGAAAGAAATGCCTGCAGAGTTTGATTAGGAGGATTTCACTATGGACTGACTTTTGAGGGAATATTTGATCAGATTTAACTAGGCTGAGACCATGTTATCATTAATCTGCCCTGAGACCACCCCAGTGGCTTCAGCACCTGTTCCTAAGCTCTCTCACCCCTCAGGCATCCATTTCACCTGCCTGAAGAACTTCTCCAGAATCAGAACAAAGCCAAAGTTGATTTTCAGTTTAGACTGGAAAGTTCCTCATCAGCATAAGTCAGTCTTCATCTTGATCATTTCTCCAAGTGTCCAGCCTGACACCACATTCCTATAAAATACTTCACACTTGCTAACTCCATTTGCACCCCATGTCCTGATAAGAATAACAGTTATATTGAAATCATGCTTATCATGTGCCAGGGATTCTGCTGTTGAGTGTTCCACAGCTACTGCCATCCAAATCATGCACACAAGTCCCAGAGAGTCACAGGTACAGACATTTCAGGTGAGGAAACTTGAGGCCATTCTCAAGATCAAGGTTGACCTGGTTCAACTCATGTTCATATGAAGCCAAAACTCTTATTGGTTGCCTTGCCTCCTGCTAACAGCCGTAGTCCAGGCACTCACTCTACTCTCCTCACTTGTTTACACCACATATCTATGAAACCCATTCTTCACCTTTTCTAGAAGGCTGTCTTAAAGCATTACTCCAATGACACTGGAGCTCTGCTCAGAAGCTAGAGAACAGAGCCCATATTCCTAAAAGTCACTTTCCATTCCAGATCCAGAATTCATATTCCTTTCTAGAATGTTCTTTTTTTTAAAGATTTATTTATTTATGCATACAAGAATGGGTATATAGGACAGAGTATGAGATGTGAGAGGATTCACCAGAGACAGAGTGGGGAGCAGAACAGGCATACTGACTGAAATGCACTGCTGAGCAGCAAGGCAGGAGAGGTCTGCTGTGCCATGTGGGTCACCTCCCTGGCCGGGATCGAACTTGTGCTGCCATTTCTGCAGATGCTTCATAGAGTGTTGCTTAACCCCTTGCACCACCAGGGAGGCCCCTAGAATGTTCTTCTTTCTCTCCTTTCTGTTCTAGCAAAACCGATCTGTTTCTACAAAATTTTATCTACCTAGATATTTCCATGCATGCGCATGTACACACATGCTGATGATAATACCTATGGACCATTTAGCAGATTCCTTGGCATTACACTCTCTCTCTCTCTCTTTCTTTCTCTGCCTATCTGTCTCTGTCTCTCTCTCTCTCTTCTGATTGCACACTTCCCCCTCCGATACTCTTCACTAAAACACCATCTTTCTTCCCCCAATACCACCTCAAACTCCTACTTAAATGTCACCTCCTCTTAGAAGCATTCTGTAGGTATTCTGATCTAAGTTACCTCTCCTCTACTAAACTTTGGTCTTCCTGTATCAGCATATGGTGGGCTCCCATAGAAGCAAATCCCTTTCTTAAGTTTCTTTGGCCCTTTGCTACAGTAATATCATGTTCACATTAATTTTGTCTCACCCCTCTCTCTCTCTTCTTCCTCTTCTCATCTCTGACTATTGTAATTTAAGTCTCCGTTTTCTGTCCCTATACTTGACATTGACAATTCTATTCACTTCTTGAAATGCTGAGGGACAGACATGGGGGGTTTCTTGGCTCCAACTTGTAATAGGTTTTCTGTACAAAAGGCAGAAATACTATGAACTATAAAAAACTGAAAGCATACTTGGAAGAAGGAATAAAAGAAAAACCTGCAGAGAAGACATTTCTAGAGAGATCCAATTATGGTCCAATCTATCTTAAGGTCTAAAACATCTAATAAGTGGGAAATTATATACTTGGACCTTAACTATGGCAATCTTTATTGACTTGGCCTCTAGATGGGAATTATCTGGGGCATGGAAAAGAATAAACAGAATTCTAAAGTCTTGGTGGCAGAAGAAAACTTAGGGATGAAACTTTGATTTAACCCTTTTACCCACTAGCTCAGGAAACCATGGCCCAGGTAAACTAGTGCCCTGCTCAAAACATCAAGAACTAGAATCCCAGTCAATTTTTCTCCCCTACACTGTCTGCTTTTCCTGGGAAACCTTTACAGCTTGCAGCTCATTCAATGCGCCCCACTATGACAGCTGTGCTAAAGGAAAGCAGAGTAGAGAAGTGATTATGTCTAGGGCTGAACTTAACCAAGGATGGCTTCAGCCATGACCCACTTTCCACATATTTTGGCTTTTCTCCCAAGCTCCTGGATCTGAAATGTTCTTGAGGTTTTTCAAACTCTAGCCATTCTCGCTCTGGAACTATAGAGGTGTGCTTCCTCTAAGAGAGAGGATTTTCAAGATGGACCAAGCTTCCGCATTCCTCGCAGTTTTTCTCCACACTCTGTTGGTCCATATTTATCATCAGAATGGCATAGACAACGATGTGTCCAGGTTTCTGGGTAAATGAGCCCAACCCCCTCTATGGACAGTAGTAGCTGTCCTCATTGAATTAAGGAAAATGAGAGATACCAGACTGATGGTGGTTAAGTTTTAAAGGGGACCAGCAATCTTCAAGGCAGGTATAGACCTTGAAATTATGAATGAGGGAAAATCTCCATGGATGCCCAAGAAGAAGAATTCTCTCATCGATCCAGATGCTGCCTCCTCATTGACATATAAATGTTGCCCAAATCAAATGCTCTGCTATGACCCAGTGTGGCTACATGCAATTTTCCCTGTTGACACACTGGATTTATTTCTCATTCCTCTAAGTAAACAGTTAAACCTGCTGCGGATTCCGGTGAGTCACACACCATCTTCTTTGCCACCTCCGTCCAGGATTCAGAATTAGCCATTGCTAGGAAACCGCAAATCCCAACTCAATCCTTTTACCCAACCTCGACGCCTTCCTCTGGCTGGATGTCATTAATTTGAGAGCAAATTATTAGAAACCTGGAAAACAGTTCTGAAATGCCTGCGGATTTATGATGAAGTCATTTCACAAAAGGTCACAGGCAACCCTGCTATAATTAAATCTATCATTAATTTTTAAAATACACAATAACTTACAAATGTAGCATAAATTAACCAGGTGACCTTGAAGAAGTTATTTAGAGCACTGTTTCATCAGAAGCTACTAGTTAGCAAGTGCCTGAATTTTTATTTTATGAGTGGGATTTGTCTATTTTTCCATTCTTGTTTTGATTAAGTTCCAGTAGTCTGTTTATTTGAAATGATTTAGTATTAATTTACTCAGAGCCTTAGCTGGCCCTGAGATGAGATGCAAGGGTAGCTGAGATTCTTTTGCTTTAGGTCACAAGCTCATAGAGAAAGGATGACCCACACATCCCCTTAAACGAGGCCCTTCTCTTTCTTTATCTCAGAGATACTTTAAAAAAATAGTAATGTGCACATGGTAATAAGTGATCTTCCCTTTCTCACATACAGAGAATGGATTGTCATAAAAAAATTTGGCAATTATAGAAATCTATAGATAAGAGAACAAAAAAAAACCCACTAACAGTAACCACTTTCAATATTCTGTATTGTTGCCATCTACTCATTGACAGTGTTTTCTTTGGCAGACTAAGAGATAAGTGCTTATGAGAAATCATAGTCAGGGTTAGCATCCCGAGGTTTATGGTGAGCTCCCCCCTCCCCCCGTTTCTCTTTTATACACACACACACACACACACACACACACAAGAATTCCATCACCAGCACAGCACAATTAAAAGCTTAGAATTTCATTACAGACCAGATTCCATGCACACCAGAGTTGAAATAAAACTCACACAAAACTGATCTTTCTTTTGCAGGGTGTGGAAGAGAAACTAGAACATAAAATTCCCATCAGCAGAGACCTTGACTCGCTTGTTATACTCTTGCCTAATTCCCAGAACACTTAGAATGGTGCCTGTCTTTTTATTAGGCACTCAATACATACCCTCAATAAGAAATGATAAATGTTCTAGCAATAGCAAATTGATACGTGTGGACTCCCAAGACCTTTTAAAAATGTTTCTCTATGCCATCTCTGTCTCTCCAAAAGACCTACATCTCCTCTGGTCTTCTGCTTCCATGGAGAAAACGGTGAATTGCGAATCAAAACAGAAAAAGCAGCGTTTTGGAAGGCCAAGTCGGCAGTCAGCAGTTGTCAGTCTCCAGAAATTCAGGCCACAGCCTGGGCTTTGGTGTGCGTCCATGCTGCCTGATTGTTTTCCCATTAGGGTGTAGATGGGATTAGTGGTAAAGGAGGTCAGCTGCTACAGGGGAATTGCGTTAAGTGAAAGTGAGACATGAACTAGACCTTAATAGAAATAGGCAGGGGATCGACAGCAAGGAATCCTGCAAGCAAGGGGCGGCTGTTAGTTACATGGTACAAGGGCCTGTGAAATGGTGGAAAGAGCAGGGATTAAAAGACTTGAAAATAAGTAGCAGGAAGGGGTGGGTGGGGGAAAGGCTCTAAGGTATTGGACCTGAAGAGGCAAAGAAAAGAGAGCTGATCTTTAAAACAACTTTAAAGAATTCATTCTATAGGCAAACAAGTACTTTCCTCAAAATGTAGTAAACTCTGTCAACGGGTTTGAAAGTTTAAAGTCTACAACACTGGCTTAGAAACTGTGATTGTGAACTGGCAAAAGATGAGTCAGGAGCTGAGTGATGAAGGAGAACCTAAGAGATGGAAACTAGAGGTGGGAGACAGAGACTCAAGATGAGATTTGAGAGAGGAGGAAAGGCACAGAAATTAAAAGAGCTCACGAAAGGAGGTGAATGAGGGAACCCTGTTTCCTTTCTCAGCTTAACCTTGTATTTCTCAGTTTTCTACTTTGTGTCAAATACAACCAAGACATGAAATTCAGCCTCAACCCTTTAATAGTTTGCAGCTTAGTCCAATGTATTATTCACTCACCATATGGCCTCTGAGCATCCATTACACAGGCCTGAATGTTCCAGGCTTCAGGAGAGGGAGAGAACAACTAAGGCAGCTGCATGTTCCAGACTGCAGGAGAGGACAACTAAGGCACTGTGGATCTCCTGAATCCTGCAGACTAGAAAAGACTAGAACAGACCTCTCCCTCTAAGTGACATATGACCAATATTCAGAACAGTTGGAAGACAGCACAAATAAAAGTGACAAAGCCAATTCGCTGTGCTGTGACAATTCCACTAGTCCTGTATTCACAGAACTTAGAAGTATGCACCTGAAGACAGGCCTCAAGAGAGGACAATACTGTTTGTGATAGGGCAAAACTAGGAACAGCTTAAATGTCCACTGGTAGGAGATTAGAGCAAAAAAGTTCACATCCTCATTACAGGACACAATGTCCTATAGCATTAAGAGTGCCTGGACCAGATGGCTATGCCCCGAGAGAGATAATATTGAGGGACAGATGGATGTAGGGGAGTGACAGCATTTAGGTAAATTACATACCTTAAAAATATATAAGCAATACCGTATACACTACTATGGACCGTTAAATATGTAGTAAAAGTATCAACACACGTACCAGAAGGTTGCACAGCAAATACAGAGCAGCTGGTGACCTGTGCAGGGGTAAGGGTAAAGCACCTGCAAATGAGCTATAAGAAAAGGATCAACTCTCCCTGGCCACCCCTACATATTTTAAAAATTTTGAAGCCAAAGTAGAGCATGTTAACATTGATTACTTCTAGGCTCTTGTAGCTTTTTTCTTTGTATTTGACCATATTTTTGAAAGCTCTCAAAAAAACTGCAAAAAAAAAAATAACCCCAATATGAGTATTTGGATGCAGCATCTGCACTGGTAATCACAAACTCAAAATCTTACAGGAGTCAGGAGAGCAACTTATATGGACAATCGCTGTTCTGGAACAGCCAGAGCAAGATTGTGAACATCAGATGAGAAGAGGGCCAAGGAACAGCCGGCCCAGCCTGAAGTGGGCAGCTGCAAGGCAGCTCGAGCTGCTTGGTGACTGTGGGCATTTAAGGCCACCACGTTTCTGGCTTTGCAAATTTTGGATCCATTAGAAAATGTGCAGGCCAAACCAAATACATCTGGGAACCAATTCTTGCAAACTAAGATAAGACAGGAAGTCAGTGAAAGGAAATGAGTAAGACAGAAGAATGATAGAGGACTTCCTGGAACAGGTGAGACTTCTCTACTTAGGAAAATAAATGAGGAAAATTCTAAGTGATTCCAAATTATCTGTCTATTCAGTACTTTATAAAAGGGCACAAATGGAGAAGTAGTTTATGGGTAAGGGTAGTTTAGAAGCTGTACCCAAAATTCCAGTGATATTTGTACCAGCCACAATAGATGAACCTTCATGTGTAGTGTTTGGGTTCAGCAAATTATAGCTTTTGGAACAAATCTGGATTGCTACTGCAAATCTGGATTTGCACAGCCTCCATGCTAAAAATGAGTGTGTTTGTTTGCATTTTAAATGGTTGGGGGGGTAGAAACAAGCAAATGAAAAATAACATTTGCTCACATATGAAAACTGTCAAATTCAAATTTCAGTGCCCATTAGTAAACTTTAATAGGGACACAGTATGCCCTCTCATTACACATCACCTGTGTCCATGTGTCCAGTAATTACATAGCCTAATGTTTGCTGACTCTTTCTCCAGATGACCAGAGTTCTTCCCTACAGGCAGATCATTTTGATCAATAGACTACAGAGACCACAAACATCTCTAAGGTCCAATGTGGAAATTAGTTTCCTTAATTCTTGCATCCACACGAGGAACCTGGGGCTCGGAGGGAGGTCAGGAACTAAGTGGCAGGCTGAGCACTGTCCCTGGTGACTGGGCCTCCAAGACCGAGCTCTCCACCAGCACACCATGCCACATAGCAATGCTTTGGCCAAGACAAGTCTTTCCTTCCAGAGTGTTTCCTTCACCAGTACATCCAATGTCATCCAACGGCCTCTGTGCACAAACGAAAGTGGGCTTCTGAGCTGGTGGCAAGTCAGGTGACAAACTAAAGGATGTGAATCAAGTAGCCAGTCTGAGAGCACTGACTTGGGAGTTGTACTGGATTTGCCAATTACTCGAATGACTTACTTTGGGCAAAGTAAAATCAGACTCTTCCAGCAAACAACAGAAAATTGAAAAACAGATCAATGGCAGCAGCACTGGTTCATTTCCAATGACTTTATCGGATGCAGTTACTAGAGGCTAAACAATGCATTTAAGCTCAGGCTGGGGCTCTGGGTTGTGCTAAGGCTGTAGTTAAGAGCCACATGCTAAGCAGATCGGCACAGTTTCTTAAGCGAAAAGAAGATCTCTGCTGCTTTTTTTTTAAAACTCGGCAGCTTTGGAGTTTGCATAATTTTCGAGGCAAAATGTTATCTCTCTCCTTTCACTCTGGCTATTAGTTCTGCTGGTGGAACAATGAATCACAGATTTATGCCAATTAAAACTGGATTTATACAGGGAGTCAGAGAGGCAATTGGCCCTAGACAATATGCTGAAAGCATCTCTAGCCCTTCCCACCTCTCGTTCTCCGTGCTACCTGCTACTGGCCAAGCACGTGCTTAGGCTGCAGCTTTGCTCACGCTGGTCCCACCTGGAATGCCCTCTGCCTTCCTCTCTGCAAAGCCATGAAGCCTTTGTGGCTAGTCTAACTTCAATCACTGCTCGATATGGTATCTCATACCTTGCCGTTTAGCTCTTTTGTCGTTCTTCCCTGTGTTTGTTTATATATTTTCAGCAAATTGTTTTTGGATGGGTCTGTGTGACTTGGAGCCCCAATGTCCCTCTTCAACACTCACTGAACAACTAATATTCCCGCTACTCTTTCCCGAACACCCAGTCCTTTCCAGAAGACCTGGGAGAATTCTGGTACTTTTCTTCAAATGTCACCTCTGAGCTTGAAACTTAAAATTCACATCCTTTGCACTCATTCTGCTTTTATGGAAGATGTGAACTGATCACTCAGTTTCTCTGAATGTCAGTGACATGTGGTCAGCACACTGCCGAGAAATCAAGTTGGGAAGGGGTTCCTGACACAAAGGGAAAGGTTGAACAGATACAAGCTCGCTGATGCTCACTCCTGGAGCTATCTGCTTTCTTCCAGAGAAGCTATGCCATACCTTTGGGGATTTTTTTTACCTCTTTGGTTGAGGGAGGATGCCAGGTTCTCCCTCACTCCTGTAAAAGATCAGCTAAATCGCAGTCAACTGATTGAAAACATTTCATATCAAGAAAGAATTTCAAACACAGCTTTGAGGATACAGGAAAGTAGTATTTTCCCATCTGATTCCACATCTGAGCCAAATAAGAAAGAGCTCTCCTTAAAGTGCTAATTTAGGGGCAAACCTTTCAAGGAAGAGTGGACCAAAGCCCCAAGTGCTGTAACAGCCACAGGCATCTCATCAGCTGGAGAGTCACTGCCTGAGACAGCAAGAGGCCCCAGGGATTGTCACTCCCCAGCCCTCCTCAGCCTTAGGTAATAAGAACGGTCACATTTCACTGTGAATTAGGCTAGAGTAGATGGTTCCTGCCAAGGTTACCAGGGAGATGTTGAAATAATAACATTTGAAAAGACTAGTAGAGAAAAGAACAATAAAAGTTAGCTAATCCCCTGCCTGCAAGCTGGGACAGTCTTTCCCACACAAATTCCCTGCAGAGCTTTAGTGTTAGAAGACCCCATGCTCTGGCCTCCAGGGCAAGAGAAAGCTGGGAATCACAAGCTGGAGGGAATCACAAGGTGGAGGGAATCAGAAACCATTCTCAGAAGGGACTTCGTTCTCTCGCTGCCCTTTCCATGCCATTCCACCTCCCCATTGCATCATCTTCATGCACACTGCCCTGCACACACGTGCCTCACATGCACCCCTCTGCACAGACAGACTACATGATTCCTACCCTACCCCAGCCGCCATGATTTGCAAGCACTGGATTCTGATCCTAGCACTTCAGAATCTCTAGGGATCTGTAATCAACTTCCTAAAATGTTGCAGCTATCAGTTAGAAAAGCATAACTGTGGTAACAATTTTGGGGAATGTAGGACTCACTTGTTTATTCAATCATTCCTTCAAAACATATAGTGTTATCCTCACTACTAGCAGAAAACTGATAAACATGTGGCACTCAAAGAACAAGAGACACAATGATCTCCTCATGGGGACTTAAAGTCATGTGTATGTATGTTCATAGACATATGCATGTGTCTGTCTGTCTGTCTGTCTACAGGGTAGACGAAGGGGGAAGATACCACTCAAGCAGTACCATCTTCATTAGTACTTATTGTTGAAAGTGTTGGGGAGGGAAAAACATACTGGGCTAGGACAACGGAAAACACAGGGACCCAACCTGATCTAGTCGGCTCAAGAAAGGTCCTCAAAAAGAAGTGATATTTCAGCTGAGACTTAAAAGATACTTTGTTGGTTTAAGTGGAGGGAACAAGCACTTTCCAGGGAGATGAATACGCGAAGTTTCTGGGTCAGGAAGATGCCAGTGAATCAGACGAGGGAGGTAAAAGCACTGGGATCAGAAATGAGGTCTAAGATGGATCATCAGTTGGACATTTGAAGGTCATTCCATGAGCTTGGACATTATATTCAAAGGAATGAAAAGCTTCTCCAAGGGTTTTGACCAGAGGTGACATTATCAGATTTTCATTGTCAAGGTGATTCCAGATACACATCGAATTCCCAGACAAGTTCTAAGATTCTTCAGTCTCAAGGAACCAACATCCCCAGAACCCCAAGAACCCACTTTCATAGTTCTTGCCTTTCTTTACCTTGAACTTGTAGTTTCTTTTAATACACAGTTGCTGGTTTCCTTCTATGTGTCATCCCCCACTTCAGGCACTGAATTTACAGTCGGCAACAACACTATTAGAAATGTCTGGTTTTGTCAAACTTATACTCTATTACATATTAATCGGTTTTTCTACTGGAAAATGCTTTTGAAACTTCCAAATCAACTCAGCTGTCCTCTTCTGTATGTATGAAGCCTTCACTTCCTTCTGCTCAAGTCCTGGTTAGAGAATTAGGGTTCCTTGATGATTAGAGTACCACCACTCCCCTGACATGCTGACTTGAGATACCCTTAGAAGTAGAACAAATTCAGCCTCCCTGGTGGCACAGGGGTTAAATTGCAGCACTATGAAGCTATCTGTAGCCACTGCAGCACAAGTTCGATTCCCAGCCAGGGAGCTGAACCACATGGCGCAGCAGACCTCTCTTGTCTTGCCCACTCTCGCCTCACAGTGTATTTCAGTATATCTACCTGTTCTTCTCCCCAGTCCATCTCTAGGGAGTGCTCTCACCACCCCACCTCTGGCCAGTACCCCAGTTCTTGTATGCATAAATAAATAAGTCCTTTTTTTAAAAAAAGATAACACACCAAAAAGATTGACTTTAAAAAAAACCTGCATCACATTCATACTACAGAATCTCTGAATTTTAAAAAAAAAATTGTTAGAAACAGCCTGCATTGTTTATTCTTAGATGACTGCTTCTAAAATTCATCTTAATTTCATGAAAGGCCAAATACACGTCTGCCCCAAATCCCACATGAGAAAATTATGCACAATTCCTGTTCCTTTTCTACTTACTAAAATTTAAGGATCTCGATAAGCAAGTACAGAGGGGCAGGCATTCTGTGATGCTCTGTGGAGTATTACTGGGGAGGAAAGAAAATAGGAACACTATCTCATCTGTTCAGTAAATGGTTTAGCCCTGAGGTTAATCTCCCTCATATCCATGTGGCCAGCTAAACCCTATCGAAAGCTGAAAAAAAGATGATTACCATTTAAGATTAGATGAGCACAGAATTTAAACAGTGGCCTTAAGCTCTCCAGGGAAAGCCGGGTCACATAGAGACTGGTGACCATGTGGTCTTGTTCGGAGTCCAAGACATGCATGCCCTGAGTTAAAATAGGACCCATAGGAGACAATGCAGAAGGTCACATTGAGAGGAAAAGAGAAAACCAAGTAAGAATGGTGTACACAGTCTCCTCGACTGTATGTGCCTTTACTTTACAGACAGGAGACCTCAGTACTGAAACTCTTGGATGGCCACATCAGAGGAGTTCGAAAAATGCAGAAGTGCATCACTATACCTCTAGTAATCAAGTCAAGGATAGAAATAACTTTGAAAAATATTTTCAAAGCCACAGCCAGAGAGCCTCATGAAAAAAGATGCCAGTAGTCCTCATATTACATAAATTTCCTAGAATTTTTGAGAAAAATTTGAGTCATTCAACTGCAAGTCTTCCGGAAACATGACACAGTCATGTGCCCATCTCATTTACTTAATGTTCCAACATGCAAACCCATGAGATCAGGAACTGCTCTCTTATTTGTTCATCCAGAAAAGTACCTGTCACATAGTAGCTACAAAACAGACAAGATTTTTCTGTTTGTTTGTAAACAGTATATAACTTTGCAAAGGTCTTTCTAGGACATTAGATCTTGGGATTTCTCTCCCCGTATCTTTGTTGCTCTGTTCTCTCTATCTATGTGTGGATGGTATATATATGTGTGTGCCTTTACTTTATATGCTTTACTTTATATGCCTTTACTTTATATAGTTTATATATATATGTGTGTGTGTGTGTGTGTCTACACACACATCTGTATTCTTAAGTCACTCTATTGGTACATGTATATACATTTACCAAGTCATTTGTATTCTAGAAGTAAAATTGATAGTATATAAATTTATAATTTATATTGAATTATATTTATATTAGATGTACTTATATAAAGTAAATATTATTAATGTATGTAAATGTATATATATTTATATTTGAACACCTAGAATTTGCACTTATGCTACTTCTTATTGTTGTGTATTCACCAAGTGACAAAGCTTTAGATTCTAATCATTGGTAACAGTATATTTTAAATATTGCTCATAGCTTGCATAGTTGCAAACAATATTGTTAGCTCTTAATAAAGTGATTTGCCAACTTAACAATTCAGTATCTTTTTTTTTCCCATGGGAACGTCATTAATTAGAAATTTAGATGGTGAGACAATTCAAATTTGGATGTATTTTAGGAAAATGGGAAGAAATTACTGCACAAAACTCAAATTATAGCCTTACTTCCCGAGAAACAGATTCTACAGGAAATCCTTGCATACATTTCACAGCAGATGTGACCAGAGAAGGCCTACTGTGACATAAGCCTGCGTGCTGCATGTAATGATGCCAGTTACTGTCATCTACCCCTTGGGAGGCTCTCAGTCACTCTCAGAGCACTAGACTTCATGTCCATCAATTTACAGGCAGAGAGCTCTGGGATCCAACCCAGCGCCTAGCACGTGGCAGATGCTCAGAACGAATGTTCAGTCTTTAAGCGACACAGTTTGCTATCTCGCTACTCATGAAGGCAGAAAATTTCACCAGCAATTTGGAAAAAACACAGAGAATTGAAGAAGAGAATCTCAAGTCATTCTTGCTGCATTCATCTTGAGATTTTACGGATTCTCCTGGGACGAGAACGCTGGCTGCTTTGTTCCCTCCACCCTATCCCTTGGCCCTCGCTTGACTATTGGGAGAGAGAACACACATCTAAGGCTTTGTGTTTCCTTGGGCTTTGGAAACAAAAATGTCTTACAATATTTGAAATTCCATTTTAATTGGAGAACATGCTTCTCCAGCTCTGTCGATTGCCCTTTGAATGGGTGGGTGCAAGCGTAAATATTTGTGTTGAACAAATGAGGAAACTTTGGCTCAGGGGTTAAAGGCTTTGGTGGAGGATTTTTTGGGGGGAAATCTGTGACCTCAGTGGAAGTAGCATCCAGGCCTCCCGCTCCTTTCAACGAGAGCAGCAGAAGTACTCACGTCATGATCTGTGCCTCCACGCCAGCCTCCACCAGAGCACCGTCGACAAAAAGAGGAACCGAAGTGAAGGCATATTTATCCCAGGTATGGCCCTCGTCAAAGCTCACCCTGGTTGGAAACAAGTAGATGGAAGAGACAGCTGAAAATAAAATCACATTCTTTTGCAACCATTTTTCAGGTTATTAAATCCTCCTCTGTCTCTCTCTCACTGGCAGTTTGGATTATCAATAGGCATTAATCTTCAGCATCTCCCCATATTATTTTAAGATTTGATCAAAACTGCATTTCCTGGCCCAGGCAAAGATAACTCCAGTACTGCAGAAATATCTCAACATATTAGAATTGAAAAAACAACCCAAGCAGGAGGGCTTAGTGGATGGAGTGTCACGTTTCAAGTACTCCGAATGGAACCCGAGGTTCAATTTACAGCACAATCAATTCAGCTCTTGGAGTTTCTGACACAGATAAATTGAGTGGTGCGGGGTGTACCCTATGGGAGGGGAGGTGTGTGTCTTTCAGATCAAACTTTTTAAAAAAGCAATTTCCTATTTGTTCAGAATGGATGTTAGGATCATTTTCCCCTCCCCAATGCCACCTTAAGGGCTTTTCAAGTATTGAGTGCCTGAGAAGTTCTGGGTAATATTGTGGCATCTTTAGTTCAAAGGTAAGAGGAAGGTCCAGTCCGTGTGGACACAGCACCTGAAGCTCTAACAGAAAGGCTAACTAAGGCAGGAGGCTGGAACGGCTGTGAGCACTTGCCACGTTCCTGTGGATATTATTAAGTTCCTGACTGTTCATTGGCTTTCATGGGGCTATGACCCAAAGCCATTTCCCTAGAAAGCTTCTCCTGACATTCCTTCCCCAAGGCAGCTTTATTTGCTTCGATTGCTGTGACGTTTCCAGGCCAGGTTGACTCTTTTTTAAGTTTTACTTTGTTATCATTGTGGTAACACTGGCGTACAGCACCGAGCATGATGTAGGGGAACAGGTTCACGCCTCCTCAGATGTATGGCACCACCACAGCACCCCTAGCCCCTTACCACAGACATTGGGCCTCCTCCCTCGTCTGTTCCTAACCCCCACGGTTCCCCTCCAGGAGCCTCAGTGCTATAATTGCTTGTTTTGGTGTAGTTTTGTCAGTTCCTTTGTTTTCTTCTCTGTATTTCCACGAGTGAAATGGTCTGGTATTGAACTTTTTCCTCTGACTTACTTTACTTAGCATCATCCCCTCCAGTGCCATCCAAATTGTCATGGTTCTTTGCCGATTCCGCAACTCAGGATTCTCCAAAGTCAACTGCAGGAGCTCTATGTCTGTGACACACAGGCTTCTCCTAGCTCAGTGCTGTGTGATGACTCCTTACCACACCTTGCGATCCATCAGCTCAGATTATAGTCGTGGGAGTTCAGGGACCACTGAATGACCATTTAACACCCCCCCATGCATCTTTGTTATACTGCTTCTTACTTGATATTACATATATATTTTCAAAAAGATAGTTGACTTTCCAACTGAAAGGTGAGCTTTTCAGGTCAAAGATCATGCCATTCACTTATGCATTCTCAGTACTTAGCAGAAAAATTGACATGTAGTTGGTACTATATAAACTTTACATAGATAAATGAATGGAAAAAAGGGAATGATTAAGGGTGCTCTTCAAATCCAGCCATTTTTTTCCAAGCAGAATTTTTGCTGGCCTCTGTGCACTGGGTGTGTGAGTCTCCCCATTACTAGTTAAATGACTTAGTCCATTTTCTACCTACATACTCTTTTATCTCTCTGAACCTCTCAGTTTTTTTTTTCTCTCTGCCTCAGCCTCTCTCAACTAATATATTTATTAAAAAGAATAAGAAAGTCAACCTCTTTACCCAGCTGGATCAATTAGTCTCAGCAATTTTTGTATTAATAATATGGCTAGATATATATTCACAATCAAAAGCCCATCATGAAAGTTACTATGAATTCTTATTTTCTAGTATCTATCTTGACATTTTCTTAAACAACTACTGAAAAAGTTTGACATATAAAAATTGCATAAATTCAGTGTTTAACTTGATGTTTTGATATATGTAGACACACTGTGGAAAACACTACAAACAAGTTGGTTTTGGGGGCAGGGGAATGGAGAGGGTGGGGGAAATGAGTTGTTTGTCAAAGAGTTTAATCTTTCAGTTATGCAAGACTCTGGAAATTGAATGCACATTACAATGTCTTGATTTTTAAGGTCTTGGCCATTTCTGCCTCATCTTAACAGGCTAAAAGCGAAATAATCACCTAAGCTGTTATGGAAAAATTTGAGCAGGTCTGAACTATTTTTCTCGGAAATAAGTTCCCCATGTCAGAAGAGAAAATAAAAGCCAGCTAGGAAATTGATTTTACCTTTGTTTTCCATGTATCCCCTTGGTTCCTAAGCTAATTATACTTGTTTCAGAGTAGACTGCCATGACTAACTAGCTCCTTTACAGTAAGTCCATGAGGTAAGGAAGCATTTGTGCAGTGTTTTCTTTGTTTTGGTGACTTTGGATAAATTAGCTATTATCTTAACAGGAAGAAGCCAAAATGAATTGAAGTCCTCTGTCTTTGTCTCATTCTTAGAAATTCCTTTCCAATGAAGGTCAGGTGTTCACACTCAGAGCAAACTGCAGTGTCTACACCTGGGAGCACCATACGGAAGGAGAAGCCTTCATACCACAGTCACTCATTGCAGGGAAGAGGACAGTCATCTGCATACATGGTAGATAAGACATCACAGAGTAGACCAGGAGGCCATCTCAACATTCCAGGGCCAAGGTACAACCTCCAGTGAAAAGCTAAGCCCATGATGGAAAGAGAAACTGGAAGAAAAAAGACTTGCTTTAGGAGCCAAGTGCATGAGGAAGAAGCAGAAGCATGGGTTATAGGCAGACGCATGGAATCAACAGAAAATATGAAAGGTTCCAAAAGGCAGGTGAGGAAAAGAGAAGCTAGAATAACCAAAGTCCAAGGATGACATAAGACCAGCCTGAGGGGCAGGTCGCTGGTGTCAGAGTGGGAAGTGAATCATGTGACCTTAGTGTATGGTCAGTGTATCTCTGTGAAGTCCAAGTGACATTCAGGTGACATCTCGAGACCAGCAGTGTCTAGCACTTGAATATCTCAGATTAAGGAAATGAATAAAAATAAAACAAACCTCCCTAAAGGATACTCCAAAAATAACATTAGCAAGTTTAGTCTCTGGAGGGCCTGCATTTGTGAGAGCTTTTTTCTGATGATGAGGAGTTTTCAAATGGTCAGAAGTAACTATATCAAGTGCTACCCCCACGGGATCCACCTTCTCCTCAGTTCAAAAGCTCATTAATGGCCAAGATGAATGGGGAATTCCTTATTGGACCCACTAGAACAATTGAAATTGGTAGGATTGCCAATACTCAGGGAGACAGGAGGAAAGTTTCAATTGACCTCCAAACAGTGGCAAAACAAGACTACCAAGCTAAACACAAATAAAATGAAGCCACCAAATATTGATGCCCATGATATCCCTGGTTTGGCAGTGGCCTCTGTTCTAAGGCTATTTGGGTTAACAAGAAAGTAAAGTCCCATGATCCAGTAGAACATTCAGTCTGGTTTGAGGAGACCATGGATATCAAAATATGAGTTGGAAATAAATGTCATGAGGTCAATTAAAATAGAGTGACTGAATAGCTACTATGTGTTGAAGAAAGTCCTCTCCTAGGAGGTGACGTTTAAACTGAGATGTGAATGATAACAAGAAAGTAATTATGCAAAAATTGAGATGAAGATCACTGCATTGGAAAGATTTAGTGTGAAAGCAAGATTCAGTGTGGGAAGAACAGGTCAGTGGTGGAAGATTAATAGGACAGGAAATTAATGTAGAAAATGGAGTCACAAAATCAGGTGGGAACCTGACCATAAAGAATCTTGTTTCCAGTGGAAATAGGAGAGAGATTGTTTGATTTAACTCTAAAGAATAAGTTTTATATTTCTGGGGTAAATGGACTGATGAGGCTGAAATGGATGCAAGGAGGTGAACTGGGTGGGGCGGTGGGGAGAAGCTTGCAACTGAGGGAGACCAAGAAAAATAAGGGACTTGGACAAAGGATATAGCAGGGGAGATAGAAAGAGATGGAAAGATTTGGAATATTTTGTAGGTGAAGCCAAAAGGATTTAGTGATGGAGTGTATAAAGGTTACTCAAGCAAAAGCAAAAGCATGTACGGCATGGGTTTTGGGGATTACATAACTGATTAAGTAAAGGGAAGAACAGGAAGAAGAGATATTTTTTGTTTTGTTTGGTGAACATGAAGATTGACATTTTTTTTGACTTCCATGTTGTGATTCTCTCAAGGAGACTGTGGATGAGGTTTCTGGGGAGTGATCAAAGTTGGGGGTATATATTTGGAAGTGAACTACATGGTGGGACCAACTTAAAGCATAAGCTTAATTTAAAAGAACAAAAAAGCTCAACATCAAGAGGAAAGAGGAAAGAAGGACCAGTTCAAGCTGAAAACAAACCTGGGGTTTTTGTTAATCACAAAGTAAATATTTTGTAGCAATGGTTTCATTGTGAAAGATGACCAAACTATATGAATCTAGTCCACATTCAAAGATGATAACATGCAATCATCAGATAATTTATTCTTCTATCAGATCCTAAATACTACGCTCAGTTTCAATCACTGTCAAAAATCTGACAATCAATGTGATTAAAGGAATAAATAAGTTGTCCTAGAAACAGGTTATATGAATTGAAGATAGCTTAGGCAAAAGAATAGAGTTGAATGAATTACCATTTCCTGTTAATTCTTTTTAGTAAGAAAGTTTCCAAATAGCTAAACAAATAAATGCAATCCAGTTAGTCAACTACTGAAAATACCTTTGAATGAAATCAGATAATGCATTTGGAAACATGAAAATATCACTTAAAAATACAGAGAAGATAAAGGAAAAATTATTTCTATTCTTATAATTTTCCTAAAAATAATAGTCAAATATTTGTGTACAAGCATATGTTTCCCAGTATTTTGCCTTATTGGTATATCCCAGTCCTTATACTAATGCTGGAAAAACAGTATATGGCCAATGAATATGTGATGTATAAAGGAACAAATGTATAAATTCTGGCATGAGTTGCATAGCTGATAATTTTAGAGGATTTAGAAAGACTAAACAAATAAACAAACAAAAACCTCTTGAGGTTCTTTCCAGCTGTAGGAGTCTAAAACCCACCTGCTCTTTTGGAGCAGACTTATTCTGCATAGATCTGGGCAGCAGAAAGGAGACCAATAAACAGAAATTACAAGTTAGATTCATTATTGTGCAGCATTAAGACAACCCCTCCAACCAGGAGAGCCATTATACAGGATGGGAGCTCAGTCTGGCATGTTTGCAAAATGGCGGCACTGGGACATTCTGGTGCGTGGTGACTGACCCGCTGAGATCAGAGGTGTTCATACACTAGGCGTGGAACCAAACTTCACATCTTCTAAGACACTTACTCTCCTAGCTATTACTTTTTGCTGTAGTACTGAGATGAGATGCACTCTCAGAAGCAGAGTATTCTAGGAACAACCAGAATTTTTTCTAGCACAGAACCGAGTTATAGTGGCCATTGATAAGCCACCTTCCTCCCTTTGGTGCGGTGTGGTGCTCCATTTCATTGTAATGCAAATCACATGGTAGAGGTGGCGCTTTGGCTGCCAGGAGCTCTTCAGAATAGCACACACATTTTTGCGTCTCAGAGGCAAATATTGGTTAGAATGATTGTTTTCATGTGACTATTTCTCTGAACATCATGCATGTGTTCACAACCATTTATAGGACAAAGGAACAAAACAGACCAGGTGATGTTTTGCTTACTATTTCCAAGAACATCCTACCAAAAGAGGATACTGACAGCTTGTTGGGGCTGAGCAAACAGTGGGACCCCATTCTAGCTGCTGCTCAGTGTGTCTACTGTGAGTGTTCACTGAAGCACTGCTCTTTGTGGGCCTCCACTGTTCATTTCACTCTACGGTGAAAGGGGATATGTGACAGCAGTGGCAGGCTAACCTGCAATAGCACCTAGGTCTAACAGCTGTGCATCCAAACGTGCATAGTCACAGAGAGCTGGGTTCATTTGTATGCTGTTTTGTCTTGATGCATATCTAGCTACCTATCATTTCAATTTATAGAAACAGCATGCCTTGTTAGCCAAGCTAAAGTTTCCCTAGCTTTTCAATTATGACTTCTATTTTCCGTGAAAGGCATTATAGCTATTATTTAAATTGAACAGACAGTACGCCTTTGTGTGTATAAATAAGTGTATATATATACATATATATGTATATAAATAGGTGTATACATATACATATGTATATATACATACACCTATATATACACATACATATATACACACACATATATATACACATACACCCACACCTGTGTGCAAAATAATGTCAGTCTGAACTCCAGAACAGAAAAGAACAATAGTTAACCTCTATTCCACTTAAAATGAGCTATTTCTTTACTTCAAAGGTTGTGACTTAATTAGAAGCTATCTGTGATGAAGCAACTGCATTTAAGTTTCATAAGCTTGCCATTCATGAGCAGGAGAAAAAGTCAGCTAAGAGTCATGTAAGGAAATATTGATGATAATGATATGGTCAAGCCCTTACAAAATACTCACTTAGCCTTTGTAAAAAAAAAAAAAGTGCAAAGGAAAATTCCTGAATGAGTTATTTGCTGTTGCTGTTCACAACACATGCTCAAAAGCTGGCATTTAACCACTGCAGAGAGTAGTTCAGAGAACAGCATTCACAGAGAGGCAAATAAACAGAAATTATAGGTGGTGTTCAAGTTCAGGGAGGCAGCTACAACTTTTATGACAAATGATGGTATCAATATCTTCTAAAAGGAGAAAATGTGGTCCGAAAAGCTTGGTCTGAAAAACCATCTTTAACAGTTTGTAAGTTGGGTATGAAACAATTGGAGGGTAGTGGCAGCAGCATCTCCATCTTCTTCTTCATCATCATCCTCATCATCAGAAATTCAGTAGGAATGCAGCTTTTTTTAGTTCTATCTATAGATACGTATATGTATATATAACCAACAAAAGAGATATTGCACAGAATAGAGGGAAACTCAAACTTTCTGTTAATGAGTTTGAGAAGTATGATATGAACCTTTGTACATGTCCCTGAGTGAATATTAAATAATTTTCTCAAGGAGATAATCACCCCCCCCCCCAGAAATTCCCAGACTACTGCTCATTTTGGAACGTATCAGGTCTCTAGAAAGAAACCATTGCAGAGCAGACTGGATCATCAGATGTAAGGATGCTTAGATTCCCCAAAGCCAAAACTCTCTCTAGTCCCTCTGCTTCAAACACTCCATCCATGACAAATACACCCACCTCTTCTATCACTGAAAGGAAACAGCAACAAACTCTCTTTATCCTTTCAACAACAAATGTTTTCGGCAATGGCTCTATAAAAATCAACCACTATGTAAAGACTAGGTCCCTTCCTAAGTGAAGGAGAAAGCACAGGCGGGTGGCGGTCAAGTATAAAATAGGGTTGCCACCCACTTGTCTCAGGACTTAAGCAGAAGAAATCTGCCCAGCTCTATCTCCTTCAGGACACATCAGTTCTCTTCTTGAGATTTACATGGCAGAGTTAGATCATCATGACAAAGATGAAATAAATGTATTTGTTGGCTAAAAAAAAAAGAACTTTGTTTAAAAGTCAAGCTGTCCTCTTTGAAAGTACAAATCCTACTCAGTCTTCAATAGATGCAGAAGGCTTCCTGGCTTCCATCTACACAGAGTCTTTGTCACAGAAGAAATCACCTACAGATTTAACCTGAATTCCCTAAAACCTCATTATGTTTGTCTGAGTCCTGCTCTCCCTTAATTACTAACATTCTTTTTTTTTTAAAGATTTATTTATTTATGCATACAAGCACTGGGGTACAGGCCAGAGGTGTGGAGGGGTGAGAGGATCCACCACAGAGAGCGGAGAGCAGAACAGGCAGATCAACGGAAGTACACTGCTGAGGGGAGCAGCGGGCACAGCAGGAGAGGTCTGCTGCACCATGTGGGTCCCCTCCCCGGCCGGCAGCAGGGATCGAACTCGTACTGCAGTGGTTGCGGCCTGCTTCACAGTGCGTTGCTTAACCCACTGCGCCACCAGGGAGGCCCGCTTACTAACATTCTTGATCCATCCGATTAGTTTTCAGATGACTTCCTACACTTCTTGAATCTCAGACTTTGGCCTCTTTCCATGTCTTACCTCCCATCAGTTCCCCTACTCCTGATATCCTTTTTTAAAAATTTTATTTAGCTTTACATTTTCTTTTTCTTGCAGTAACACTGGTTTACAGCACACATGATTCAGAGGTATAGGTTCACACCAACCTGGGTCCTATTTTTAAGACTCCATGTCCCTGTCATGGGAAGACCCCCTTCCACATGAGGCAGGACTCCACCTTACTCCAGGATTCCGGGGACACAAACAGCCAGCATCCTTCACGAAGCACTGTTTTTATTTCTGCTAATAAGAAGACTGTCTAAAGTCCTTCTCATGACTACCATCTCCAAGAAGGCAGGGACCATGTGATAGATCTCTATGTACTCATTAAATTATCTGGGAAACAGAAGAACATCCATGAAAGATAACCAACTTGGTAAGAGTTATGTAGCCATGAAGGAAGTATTTAATGTCTTCATTTTTATGTCACTATAAATGAGTGACAAAAGAGTACCAGATGCATAGAGCTGTCATAAGAAATGTTTGATAATTCATGGCATGTAAAGTGTCCAGAATGTAATAATTCCTAGGTGCAGGGTGACTAGAATTAAGATAGAGTAATTCTAGTCCTCTGGTACTATCCCAAAAGAGTATAAAAAATCAGTAGTAAGATGTTGATAAACAATTACAATAAGAACTTTGACAAGTTTGTTCTTGAGTTGGTAGAGCATTTTTAAAAAATAAATGGTTCCATACATCTTTTAAAAATTTATTCTCATAATCTCTCCATAAGAAAATATAGTGGTAAGTATAACCACTTTATGTTAGATCAAACTCAAGAAACTGACAATATTAGATCATATTTAATCTAAAAATGGCAATTTCATATGATTTATCTTAATAAATGGCCAAACTAAGAGGTATTTACTTAAGCCCTTGCCAAGGTAGCTGATACTTGGATTTGGCACCAAGGTATCTTCTGACTTTTCCCAATAACAATCTACATTCCCCAGTAAAATTCTTACTCCAAATTGAGGGTCTGGTAGTTAACCCAAGGCCCAATTTACTAATCCCACACATTGTACCCTAAATAGCATTTTCTCTACAGCCGAATATTCACTCTCAAATATTCACTTTGCTGAACCTGATGCCTGAAAACCTTTCCCTTCAGAATATAAACATACAAAATTTATCCATCCCTGGGAAAAAAACAAACAACAGTAACATCATCATCATAAGAATATATTCCCACTTAGCTCTTTGTCCTCACTGAAGCATATTGAAAATACATACTCAACTTCATTCCATAATCTACTTTCTTGCTAAGATTTATCTACACCATCTTTACTCCATTGCTTATCCGCTCATTCATTCATTCATTCATTCATAAATAGAATGCAATTTACCTTTCATATCCACCTTTCTTTTGAATCTATACTGACAAAAATAATCAAAATCCTCCTACATTTCCTAATCCAACATCTTTTTCCTTCCATGACCAACTCGAGTTGATTATAGAATTTAGTGCTACTGTTCACTTTTTCCTTTAGCTTTTATGAAAACATTTCTCTTGGGTTTTTATCTTTTTGACTATTTTTCTTCTAATCTGTTTAAATATTTCTTTGTCCTTACTGTGAACACTCTCTTGAGGCACTGAACTCAATGGCATACTTTTACTACCACCTACCATCTAATGGCTACTCACTCCAAACTAGACTGTCAGTCCAGAACTCTCTCTCGACATTCAGATGCCTATCTCTGACAGTCAATGATAGTTATCTTTGCTTGAATATTTGTAAGTCTCTCATACTCAACTTATCTAGACTTGAACCCAGCATCTTTTAGATGCACCTCTTCCTCTTGCAACAATTTCCACCCTCCACATTCTGGATTCTTAATCACTGCTACTTGAAATCACAGGCCCCCTTTCTGTTCTTTCAGTGCCTTCTCCTATCATCTCAATCATTTATTGCACATCCCCATCTAAATTATCTGACCTACTACTGTTACCTAAGTATTAGCTGATGCAATGCATACTAAGTGGATAATGGATGAATAAATGGATGAATGGGCACAAAATCATGCAGAATAACTTGTCCCAACTCTTTGCACTAAAACAACACTCATTAATAGGGTAGGGAACTGTCCTTACCACAAACGCCTGACTGGTAGAGGTGTGTGTTTCATGGCCACGAGGGCGCCACCCCAGTCTAGGAACCAGACATGGTACTCTTCATCAAAGATCTGGAACAACAACAATAACAGCAATCATAGCAACACCTTACATTTGCATGGTGCTCAACAATTTACAAAGTCTTTAACATACATTTTTTCATCTAGATTCTGAGCCTTCCAACAACTCTATCAGGTAGTTTGGTCAAGACTATCATCCCATGTAACCAAGGAGGAAATGGACTTGCGTAGAACAACTGAGTCTCCCTAAGCCACTCAGATGGCATCTCCAGGGCTCTTTTCACTAGTTTAATAAGGTGAGCCAACAAGATGTATGCCCAACTAGACATTCCAAAGGAAACTATGACTTAAAAAAAAGCTTTCCTGTCTTTTTCATATTACTAATGATGACTCAGTTCTCTCTTCTTTCTCATGTAGTCAGATATTTGCTAATATATAAATGGTTTGTGCTTTAAAATGTTGTTTATAAGTTATGTAGGAACTTCAAAGACACTGAGTTCTTAGACTTAGCTGACACCTCCAAGATTCCCAAGCAAGTTGGATGAAGATCCAAGTTCAGTGTTTGGGGTTCCTTACTCTAAAGGCTCATCAGAACACAGAACATTCCAGGACCTAGAGTCTTTGATTCATTCATTTATGTGTTGCCTACTCATTCACCTACTCACCCATGTGACTCATTCAGTAACCCATCCATTCCCCTACCCATAAGCATTTACTGAGCACCTACTATGATACAAAACTCTGAGTTAAGAAAACTTTAGACCTAATCAAACATATATCAATGCTTCTATTATATGACTTTAAAATAGGCAACCTGAAACAGGAAAAAACCATTTCTCTAGCAGAGAACCAACCTTCTACTTTATATCTTCTAGAGGAATTGGAGAAATCCTCTAGCTCTTAACACTAATACTGGGTTTTACAGCCTTGATGGAAAGGTCGGCATAGTGGGTTAGGTAGGACATTCTCAAAAGGATAAGGAGGCATAAGAAGATTTAAAAGGGAGTGGCTAGGAAGAATAGGGCTCCTGTTCATATGCACCGGAGTATGCTACTGCAAAAAATCATATGAACACCTCAGACTTAAACCTCTCAATAACCGTTTCGCATTTTCTTTTTAAGGAAAGAAAAATGTCTACACTAAAGGTGAGTCTTAATGCATAAAGGATCTAAGGGTGATTCATATCTATTTCAGATATAAACTCTAAGCCTAGAATGCTAGTATTTCTCTTCAGAGTTCAAAGGTGGGCCCTGTGACAAGCCACATGATAAGAGATGCTGCATTAAAATATGATAACAGAGGGCTATAAGAAAATTCTGGATGCTTTGGAGAAAAGAAAAGTCATCTTCACATTCCTCTTGATACTGTCATTCTGGCCACCATTAACTATGGCCCTATCCAGTACTGAAGTGGTACTGGAATTCTAACTTGTTTTGGAGAAGAAAATCAAAGTAGTAAGAGCACAAGGAAGGAATACTGCAGTAGCCACTTGATTGGGTGAATAACTTCATGAGTGAGACAATGGCTTGTCTGTTGGGAGTTTTGTGACCAGAAGAGTTTGTATTCTAGTTTCTGTCCTTATTTGGTATGTCCAGTAGATTAGCTTATATTTTGAAGATATGTCCTTATTTTTTTTTCTTAGAGATTATTTTTTATTACTATAAAATATTTTTTTAAAATTTACATATACTTGCCATCAATTGTAATCCCCATGTATTCCCCATCAACATCTCACCAGTGCACCTCACCTCAGTCCCTCATGCTCCCATCTTCCCTCAACCCTCCTCCTCCCCTCCCCACCAAGTGTCCCCAGTCTGTCCTTGTCTCCTCATTTTTGATATGTCCTTATTTATGTCTTTGTTCTTCATCCACCTGACTATGTTATTGTGGATAGGAATCTTAACATCCTTTGCTTAATGTCTTATGGTACTTAAAATGGTTATTTCTAGTAGGTTCTTGGTAAATTTGTTTTGCTAGTGGCAGTGGTGACAGTGGTGGCAATGGGGATGGTGATTATGATGCTGGTGACAGTAAAGATAATTTGTACAAAGAGATTCAAAGAGGAACTTCACCAACTCAATTATAGACAGTGAAGTCACCTTTATCATCAAGTTATGTAGTGCTTTTCCCTTTACTTTCGTACCTTTAAGATTCTGTGAAACATCAAATTCTCTTGTGAAGAATTTTCCAGTTTTCCCCAACAGAGTCAATTCCTTCCTATTCTCTGCATACCAATGATACCAATAAATAATACAAATACCCTAAATTACAGTCAGTTTTTTGAGTTCATTTCTTCCTAACTTTGAGTTTCTTGAGGAAAGGAACTCCAAAGTATTCAATTGCATCCTCAGTGACACTTAGATGACATTGTTTAAGCCTGTGTTGTCCAAGATAGCACCCACATGTGACTATTTAAATTTAAATTGATTAAATTAAATTAAACATATCCATCATTCTTGGAAGTTCTAGTGGACATTCTGTTATGCATGTTTATGAAGTTGAATATTTTTCAGGTAGTTAATGTCTATTAAGCTTTTTTCAAACTTACTGTACTTAAACAATGCAGACTTAACAGCTTTACTGGATTTACAATTCTACTCCTTTCATCTTATAAAGGAACAGACTGAGAAAGGTGAAGAGACCTGCTTGTCAAGATCCCATGGCACACAGTGTATAAGGGATATAAATCACTTTTGGTTGAATCCCCATAAACCAGCACACACTTAGCATTTGTGGACTGTGCCGTACGTATTGCTGAATGAAAAGGTAAACAAGTTGGGGATTCCAGTTCTTCCTTACCCTTTGAGTGCCCTTCCCATTTTACTCCACTGTTCATCTAATCTTCCTATCAAATTAACCAAACTGAACAGCTACTTCAATTTTTTTTTTTGCAACCACAAAGCCTTAGTGAACCTGACAATCAATAGGAGAGAGAGTGGCAGAACTTTTCTAAATGCCTTTTTCCTGTTCCCAATCTCCCAGTTACCTGTCTCCATGTGTTGCCCCCATCAGAAGAGATGAACACACCAATATCAGTATATGAGAGTTCTGGGCCAATGTTGCCTGAAACATAAGCAGATCATTTGCTATCATCAGACAGTTTTATAGATTAGGTATGTTTGGGTTAGGGGAGGAGGTAATAGAGAGTAAAAGTTTTCCAAGTGATTTATTTACAGTTGATCTATGCATGCTGTTTCTCTGTTATATCAAAAACCCAGCAGGGAGAAAAACTTGATATGGTGGTGGGAGGGAAAGTAAATAATATGGCAGGAGTGTGTCTTTAAATAATAAGTCTCAAAGACTGAATACTGAATAGCTTGGCTCTGTTGTACTATTCATTCTGTATAACAATGACATCTTAAAATTGATCTTCATAGGTGTTGTCTGAAGGGACAAAGAGGAGCACCCCAAAGACTAGAAGAGTAGACACACATGGAGAAGCTGACCCTAGGGACATGCTCCTTCTCATGTATAATTTTAGCCTAAGAAAAATCAGTGTGTGTACATGTTTGTGTACATGTACATGCATGTGTGTTGTGTGTGTGTTTTCAACTTAAACTTGTCAATATGTCTCCTGAGCACCAGTCCTTGAGTGACCCAATAGTATACTCTATACAACCTCAACTACATGTCCACATTAGGCTGATTATACTCAGCAGATTATGGCCACCAAGCAAGCAGGAGACATCAGCAGACTTATGCCTAGACTGACCGCTTTTTATTTGTAAAGAAAATTTATTTATTTATGGGTAGAAGAATTGGGATGTAGGCCATAAGTATGGGGGGTAGAAGATTCAACAGACAGAGTGGGGAGCAGAACAGATGGATCTACTGAAATGCATTGCTGAGGGGAGCAGAAGGCGAGACAGCAGAGGTCTGTTCCACCAAATGAGAGGTCTGCTGCCTGGAGCACAGTGCCATATGTCATTAGCTCCCTGGCCAGGGCTTGAACTCAGGTTGTAGAGGTGAGGGCGGTGAGACTTAACCCCTACACCACCAGGGAGACCCTAGTCTGATCACTCTTACTTCACATCCTGTTTTTCTCTCTTCCCCATATAGCTCACTACCTTGTAATATGTTTAACAAAAGAAAGTAGTCAAGATTTTCCAGTGTACCTGTCTATTGCCAAAGTTGCCCAACAGACACCACTCTTCTCAGAGCCCAGAACAGTGCCACAAACTCAGCAGTTATTTTCCCAATAAGAATTGTGCAATGGATACCCAAGGAAACCAATGATTGGATCACGTTCCAACATTTATATGTGTTTGGGGACATAAAGAGAACCAGGAAAATACGTTGAACATGTAAGAATTTATCATTTTAGCTGATATTTTTTTTCTTTAAAAACAGCAAGAAGGGAATGTTAGCTCCCATACATCTGTAGACTAAATAAGAGCACAATAAAGATGCAATAATGAAAATGTTAATTGAGCTCCTGACATTTAATACTTCAAAATGAGAAATTAAAGCCAGGCGCCAGCTTGTCAAGCTCCCATCAGCATCAGGGAGCACATAGCTAGCCAACTTGTTTTGACACTCAGGCTTCTAAAAATAAGACCGGGCTTGGGGCTCCAGGGATAGGTGCAAGTGGAATGGGGAGAGGCATGGTGAGCAGCTCGGAGATCTGTCTAGAATTTGGGATGTAACTCTCCAGATACACATTTTGGAAGTCACAGATAAAGAAAAGGAGGATGGGGCAGAGAATGCTAACTCAAATAATTCCACTCAGTAGCAACTGCCTTAGCACAGAGCTAAGAAGGAATCTGAAGTCATCTTTGGTTTTAACAGAACTGAGTGTGAAGATCGGTTAGTAATGGCAACCAGGTGGTGACCAGAGAGGGAGGCAAGAGCACGGCGCCATAGAGCTGGACTCAGCCAGCTTAGACAGGGCTTCTGAGGACCCACTTCCTCACCTCTCACCACCCTCTCCCAGAAAGCTCTGCCAGGCTGTTTTTCCAGGCTTTGGGTGGTAAGAATCCAAGGTTCACAGAGTTTGTTTTTGGAGATATCTTTTGCCAGTTAAAGGAGCCCTGAAGACAGTGCAACTGATCCCAGGGATAGAAAGTCGGTTCCCAGCCATAACCAGGTGCAGGAATCCCTCAGGGTTTTGCGCGAGACCTGACAGGAAGTGTCAGGGTGTCAGAGAAGGAAGACATGAAGAACGCACCTCCCTGGCTACAGTGCACCTGGGGAGGCTTACAATGGGGGTCACTGGCGGGATGGAAAAAGAGGTAGCTCTTCACCACATCAGTGGTGTGACAGGAGAGAGGAAGGAGCAGAGAGTGGAGAAGAACGGGGGACACAGGGTGGAGAAGAACATCTTTTACGGTGGCTACATGTGTGTATGTAGCTGGGGAGAGGATATTATATGAACTATTTTGGAATCCTCTGGAGACAGAGATGCTACTCATATCACCAATGATGCCCATGTGGGCGATTACGGCTAGTGGAGGAAGCAGCCAGAACAGCTAACTGCAGGAACGGAGGCCCTCCAGGGCAGCAACCGCAGGACGTGTGAATGCTCTGAGTTACTAGAAGCGAGGCAGGGAGCCTGGGGTGGCTGAGCCCTGGCCTGAGAGGGGGCTCCTCTGTCTGAATGGCTACTGCATGGACCAGGCTTGGAGTCAGAGTGAGTGCAGGCAGGACTCTTGTCCTTTGTCTCTTCCTCTGCAAACTGAAGAGGAAAGTGACTGTGTCAGGGTTGCTGGGCAAGCAAGGTAAAGAGAACAGTTGCACCATGGGCCGGAGGCTCCTGACTACTAATGCGTAGCCACCAGGGCAGGGACCTTTAGAACCAACCCCAGGGCTTCTGCAGTGACCAAAGTTTGCAAGCTGAAAGCCATCTACCTTCTGAGATGAGCTCAACACAAGTGTTAGAAGAATCCCAGAGAGGACTTTCAGCCATGCGGCTTCCCTGAGACCACAGCGCAGTGCTGGATGGGAAGAGAGACTGAGTGGTGGGTGTGGAAGGAGAAAGTCCAAGGTCTCTGACACCTGAAAGTAGGCGAGAGCATGGCCCTGGGGAAGGGCCCTGGAGAGACAAGCATCTCGTGGAGGCAGACCTGGCATTCCTGCCTGACTGACAGCCTAACCTACTCACTCCTCTTCTGAGAGCAAATGACCTCCCAGGGAAAGCTGGCAAGCAGGGTGAGGAGAAGCTGCGAAAGAGAGGGCAAGCCAGTGACCTAGCTTTAGCGCCTCACGAGAACCTCGTCAGCTGTCCTACTTCTCTGCCCAATGTCAGGGCTCAGCAAAGAGCCATACAAAGTCACAGGAGTCACAAGTGGGAGCGAAGAAGGAATTAGTGAATCTTACGCATCAGGACCAAAAAAAAGCATTTTAAGCAAATCTTTAATATCTGAATGTGTTAACGTATTAAGACTTAATATTAGACTCATTTAGGGGCATGTGCTGGTCACAGGAAATAATTCCAGCTCACAACTCAGTCTGCTCGCACTGCTCTGATGGGCGTGAAAACACGCTCTCCAGCTCTAACCTTTACAACACTCTCTCAAGTAGAAAACAACACCTTGTTTAACAGGTGAGGACAATGAAACGTAGAGGGGGGCTGGTAAGTACCGGAGCCGTCTGAAGGACAGGACGCCAGGGTCCCTGAGGGGGCCCATTCCTTCGTGTATGTCCAGCATCTGGGTGGAAGCTGGATTCTAGCAAAGTTGAGGAGCAAGTCCCAGTCTTCTGAGGCCAGTATAGTAGCTTCAAGACTATACTGCGATGTGACTGATGACGGCACAGGGAGCACACAGCGGGCATTCAGTGTGTCCTAGGCACTCTTCTAAGCACTTTAAATTCAATGCCTCATTGAATCCTTGGACTCTTTTGTCAATGAATGTGCTGAAGTCCAGAGTGGTTTAGTCACACAGAACAAAACCTGGCTATTTAAATGAAATTAACACATCATCTTGATCACTGTTGTCTAGTGCTGCTTCTCTGCTCCAGCGCCTCCTGCAGGCCTTGGGGGGAGGCCTTGGGTACAGCAGCTGGGAGGGCCGACCCACAGGAATTATGGAGGGTGGGCATCACTTCCCAAGCCAGAAGAGCCTCCAGGCCTGCCCTCATCACTCACTGTCTGAGGCAACAGTGTTAATTAACTATGGTGGGTCCAATCCCTTTGAGGCTGGGAGGAGCTGACTGAAGTGCGGGGTTATGCTGGCTGTCATTTAATTAGAGTGGCTGGTGGTTGGCGGTGTTGAGAAGTTCACAGGACTGGGGACTTGGAGAAGGAAGCCACCTTCAGGAGAGCATGGGCCAGAGCTTCGGGTTGATGCGAGAAACAGAACATACCATCTCAGAAAGCCACTGTGAATATACCTGCTTTCATTAGAGAAGACCTGTCTGACACCAGAGCTGTGCCCTGTAAGATGAGAAGCCGCCTTGCTTTATGCCATCAACGTATTCCTGAAAAGGTGTATGTAAATCAAATGCATACTAATCAGACACATTTCCCTGGAGACTTTCATTTCCATTTCAGAGCTGCTTTATCTTCATTTCTGATTGATGCTCAGTGGACAGTGGTTGCAACAATACAACCTTAAGTTTTTCTGCCCTTTCCCCCAGGCTTTCAGCCAAGTGGTTAATCATGTGTAAACAAACATTTACATGCTCCAGAGACCTCCTGATTAAAAACAGCTCTGGGGTAAAACCCTTTGCAAAGAATCCTCTGTGCAAAGAGAAAAGGACCCTAGCTTCTATTTGGTGAGCTGGGGAAGTTCATATATCATGTTTTCTTAAAGTGAGAATGCCCCAGTGCACTCCGTCTTTCTGATCTGTAGGTTTATGTTGAGACCCTGGGCCCGTGACAGAGGGGTGGCAGGCACTGTTGAATCCCTGGAGCTCTTTCCCCAAGTTATTTAGGCTCAACTTGGGGACCTTAATGATCTTCCAGGGAGAGTGTCCGCAGACCCATCTGGTGCTTGGAATAATTCATGATGCAGCCAGAGGTTCTAAGCCTTATCAAGAAGTTCTGAGTGAGGGACTAGGCCAGGGAATTGCCTTCTTACCTGTCGCCACCACAAGGCCTGGGGCTGTCTCCTTGCTGGAGATTCTTCCTGAGGAATACGGGTTTTCAGAGATCTGCAAGTGCAGGTGCAGGGAGCAGAAGGGCTAAAACGGAGAGGAGAACAGCTTCACTCCAGGAAATTCCTGACCTACGCCCTGACCCCACAAAGGCGAGGCCTGTAGATGTCCAGCTTCCGGGAGAGCAAGGCGCTGGGTGTGGGCCTCACACTCAGCTTTGGGCAGAGTTGCCCCACTTGAGAGAATCACTGTGATCACAGCACAAGCTGCCAGATCTGCCTTCCTGATCCTGCCCTGCGGCATCCAAGTTGCCGGCCTCTTCTCTCCCCCACCCCTCGCCCATTCGCTAAGGTCTAGCTCATGCTTGGCCTGCCTTGTGAGGCCTCCCTGACCGCAGGATGACACTGCCCGTGTCCCATAGCCAGTCCTCACTATCTATCACACGATGCTTCTAAGAGCTCTAGGCATCACTGGCAGGGGTGAAAAGGGGACACTGAATCAAACCACCTCGTGGCCAAGGTCTACCCACTTCTTCAACCAGATGCTGTTTCTCTCTGTGCACTTAGCTCCTGTTTGGTTGTTTACTTAAAACCCATGCAGCCATTTTCTAGAGCTTCTATATTCTTGTGCTATTTATTTATGGGTCACTTAGTAATGAGAAGTATATCACTTATGATTGATTATCATTGGTGCATTCTTAAAAAGAGGCTGGGAACTTGTAGAAATGTATACTTTTTAATAAGTACCAAAAAAATGATGAAGCTGGGAAAAGAAAATTAGGTCAGGAAAATAAGAGGAAGTGATAACTAAGGTCTCAGAAAAAAAAAACAAAAACAAAAACAAAACTCACACCACTTTTCTCTAACTTTCTCTGTACCCCAAGCAAAAAACCATGGACCTAAACTAAAAGCCACAAAAGGAGGAGGGCCTGTTTGCCCTTTCTAATCCCGTATCCCTAGTTTGAATGCTGCCGTATCCCTAGTTTGAACGTAAAGCCTAGAATATGGTAAGTGGTTAATAAAGGTTTTTGAATATCTATGGCAAAAGGAGAAGCGTGACCATTTCTGCAACCTTAGAAGCATTTTTATATGGGTCCCCACTAAGACTCCACCAAGAGCTGTGAGTTTCACTGCCTTCCCTTCCACTAGTGACACAGCAGCTGAGGGCAGAGATAATGTGTTACAGGCACATTCTGCATAGTGCCGACCTCAGTGTTCTGCACTGCAGAGTGCTGGGGTGCTGAGAAATTAACTACTATCCCTCGTGGATCCACAGCCTGAGTTTCCTTGGCTTCTAAGACAACTTGCTTTGCTAAGTACTCAAGCATGTGCCAAACTCCATCACTACAGCACCAGTTAGCAAGTATAGTGCCCCTGTGGCTCCGTCTGGGGACCTTGAACACAGGCCCTCTCTCTTGCATGGTCCTTTTCCTTACTAGCAGTTAGAGCGTGGAATTTATTTTTAGAACAATTGGTGGAATTCATTTCCAGTTCCACACAAGGGATGTGGCAGCCTGTGCCCGCAGATCCACGCCCTGGGGTTGTAGGAAAACTCTGGTGGGCAGCTTTGGCCAAGTTCCAAAGACTCCTGATGAAGAAAGCCCAGCAACCCCGGGTAACCAGGCAACCCTATGGGTTTCACACGAGACTGGTAACTGACCAGCTTGCAGTGGACAGGACTTCCTCTCAGGTCTACATCCGGAGCTTTCAGCAGGCGCCAGTCCCTGCCTTTGTTGTAGGTGATGTAGGTCTTCACCTGTTCATCCACCTTCTTGTTTGCCAGCAATATCCCTTTGATGCCTGCTACCTAGGAAAAAGGGTGAGAGATGGAGAACCACGGTGGGCCAACATGCCTGCAGTCTTGGAGACGCCCTGGGAGAAGACCCAGCCTTTCCACAGGGTTTGGGGGTGCAAAAGAGAAGGGGAGGAATGAGGTGAGAAATGTCATGTAGCACATGGTCTCTGGAAGAAATTTAATATGCTCATTTCACCCCCAGCCCCAGGTACCCCATTCCCCTTGACCCGTCTGCTTTCCCACTTCATATGACTGTACTTTGTTCCTAACCATTATTAGGACCTTATCACTAATGAGCTACTGATATTCTCTCTGAGGTAGCAGTGGCTAAAAACAGCTAAAGGATGACCGCTTCTAGAAAACACAGGGGTTTTCTCAGAAGGGGGCCTGTAGATAGGTTTGAAGGTCTAGCCCTTAAAGGTGGAAATATAGAATCCCAGTTAGTAGTGAGGAGAATATTTAGGGACAGATGACCCAGTTCGATGGCCTGGCACCTATGACGAGCTGTGCCACTAGCTCACTGTGACCGTGAAGACCTCCCAGAGCAACTTGGGCCCCAGTCAATGGTCACTTTATGATAGGTGTCATTAGCCCCTGCTTCCTATTTCTCACCACTTCTGGGAAAGGGGGCCAGAGACAACACAGTGTTCCTGCTGGAGTTCTCCAGTACCAGCATTTGCATACCCTTGATATTTTGAAAGGAGAAGAGCATCACAAGCACATAGAGGATTAAAAGAGATTTATGAACCAAAAAGGTTCTGGAGAAAGTATAAACTCAACTTAAATTTTTATTCCTTTTATGTTCTAAATTCTGAGCACTAAAAATGTTATTGAGAATGACAAGGCATTATGTCAAAGTTTCTCTTCACTTCTGTACAAGTTCAGCAAACTTCAAAGCCAAAAGGTCATTCAAATAGTGTGTGTGTGTGTATGTGTGCATACACACATACACAGGACTGAATGGCAGGTTTTTTAGATAATACTTAGATATCTTAAAATTATAGTTGTACTTACTGCCCATTATTTAAGGATCATGGTGAACTAGGTTTATTCCAATTCTGAGAACACCACTGAGAGAAAAGTGGAAGAATTTCTCAGAAGTTCTTTTATTTTTTTTAATGACACAATTTAGCTGATAAAACTTTTCCTTCGATCTTTTTAAAAGTAACCTGACTAGGCTTGAGAGAGAACAGTTAACCCAAATGAAAACAAAAGGAAAAAACCAAAATGGACAAGGAATGTCAGAAGGAAAACAGAATTATGTGGGAAGGAAGCCTCAGGGGAATCTGAAAAAGACCCAACAACAACTGATCCGAATCCTGATTTAGGGGCAGGGAAGGTGGTGGGGACTAAATTCAAGGCACTGAAGTCAGTGCCACTTAAGGAAGGCTGCATCTCTCATTCCCATGTAGGGGCAAAGAGGGCCTTTGCCCACCTCAGCCTTTAAAACCTGCTGCCAAGGTATCTCTCTCCAACCTGACTATAAACTTTCCTCACAGAGAATAGAACCACATTTCTTTAGGACCATCTGCCTGATGGAGGCCTCTGAGGATTTTCCTAAGCCACAAGGTTAGTGCCCTTTCTGTGGGACCTTCAGATGATGATTCCAGAGAACCCTTTCCCCTAAGCTACACTCCCATCAAACAAGTACCCAAGGCCTTGGTATCCACTTCCTTGAAGGAAGTAACAGGTCAGATCAGACTCCCGAGTCTCTTCTGTGGAGCTCTTGGCATTTCCATTGCCAGCCCCCTAGCTTGACGCACTACAACACAAATTAGGCACTCAGCTGCCTCCTGTGTTCTTCAGAATGAGGAGACCCATCAAACGGAATGCTTGCCTCCCTTATTTTCCCACTGAGAGCTTTACCACATGGACAGACATTTTCTGTGATCCACATGTCCTGCAAAAAGAAAGTCAGGAGAATGAGGATTGAAAAGGAATAGGGAGGAGAGATCAGCAGGGAACTCGTCTGCAGTACCTGACAGCGTTTCTCCTGCAGTGGCACCTAATACCACAGCAATCCCGCCACCAAAAGAACCAGAATGCTTCCTATCTGCTATTTGAATTTGGATTGTCCAGAGCCCTTACATTATTCCTGCATTGCTTCTTGGCTCCATATCCTGTATAAATGACTTTAAGTTCGGAAGGCACTTTGTTTTGTGTACACTAGGCCAACAGCTTGCAAACGTTTTGACGGCAGCCCAAGTGTGAAATGCCTGTATGTTGCAGCCTAGGAGACTTGCACACATATGAGCATGAGTGTGTACACGGGTAGGTATGCAAGTACTTCTGACACAAGTTTCAGGAAACGCCACTTGCCCTTTATATTACACTGCGTATAATGTAAAGGGCTGGAGAATGACACAGACATTTCAACTCATCTCCATCTAAGGAGGCACTTGCATCTGATAAACTTAAATGTGCTTCTTGCTTGAAATACGAAGCAAGGCCGCAGCCACCTGAGCGGCTGGAGAAGGATCCCAGGTCTTGGTGGTACCTGTAGAGGGAGCAGCAAAAGGGTCAGGCCTGCCTGGTCCACCTTGCCCCTGGGAATCGAGCTGAATAGCAAGGCGAAGCTGACAGCAGCCCCTGGCAGGGCACCAAGTCCAGGTGGCACGGTGATTTGTTAGCAACCCCCACCCCCAGCCCTCAGGGCCAGCAAGCCAGGGCTCTGCTGAGAAAAGCAATTACCACTCTGGCCTTGGGATGTCTTGAGAGTTGGGCCTGTGGTGAGGGGACAAACATTAGACTGGGGAAAATAGCCTGGTGGAGTCTATAAGCAGTTGTCCATCTGACCAAAGATGGGCCATCTAAGGTCATGATCAAAACCAGGGACGAGGGAAGCAATGAAACAGCACTTTAATCAGCAAAGAGGTCAGAATACTAAGGATGCTCTGGAAGTTTCATTTTAGCCATGTAAATAGAATGGGGTCACACTATTAGTCATGAGGAGATTCAAATTAAACTGAAATACCACAAGGAGGTATCACTAGGCCCTTACAAAAATGGTCACACACATACACGCGCGCACATGCACACACGCACACACCCCTGATAATACCACGCGCTGGTGAAGAGGTGAACTCTCATACATTTCTGATGGGGATGAGAAATGATCCTGCTTGTCGAAACAGATTGGTAGCTTTTTACAAACACATGCTCATGTTCAATCTAGCGATCCTACTCCTAGTATTTACCTAGGAGAAATGAGCACGTACGCGCACATGAATATTTTTAGCAGTCTGACTCATAATCACACAAAACTGGAAATGCTTAAAGTCCTTCATTCGGTGGATGAACAGACTAGGGTAGAGGCACACAATGGACTCAGCACTAAAAGGAACATTGATAGATATTCCGCACAGCAAGTGAATCTCAAACGCTTTATTCTAAGTGAAGGAAGCCAGACTCGAACGGCTACCCGATGTATATAATTCCACTCCAGGAAAAGCAAGACTGAACAGAAACACAGAGAAGGAGATACTGAGAATGGGGATGGGCAGTGGGAGAGAGAGAAAAAGAGGGGGGAGATATTGAGAGAGAGATTGAGAGAGACAGAAGAGAGGCAGAGACAGAGATTGAGAATCAGAAAGAGAGAAAGAGATGAATAGACAGACAAAAAGAGAGAGAAAGAGAGATGGAGAAATGGCAAGAGTAGGTGTCTACCATGACTTGGGTAGAAGGAAGGGAGGAAGGTTGACAATGAGTTATGACAGTTTGTATCTTGATTACGGTGGTAGTTACACAACTGTATACTCCTGTCAAAACTCAGAATTTTATAACAAAAGACTATTTTTCTGTATATTAAACTATAGCTCAAAAATAAATGTATAAATAAAGCACAGTGGGAAGAGCCTGGGCTTTTAATCAAACAGACAGGTTTTCATCTCGATGCCATGCAGCATCTCTCAGTCGCACCGTCTGACCACGTCACTGGGTTCCCTGCATCTCTGCACTCATAGGCACAAGGATGACACCCCCACAAAGAGGCTTGTGACGATGCCTAAGAACTGAACTTCTTCAGGGTTGTGCAGTCACTGTCACAGGCTCTGGCCACATATGGCTACTGAGCACGTGACATGTGGTAAATGGATTTAAGAAACTGATTGTTCATTTTAATTTTAACCACTGAAAGTTTAAATTTATAGACTGGTCCCTGATTCAGTAAGTGGCAAATTTTTAAGTACATCTAACTTACTCTCTCTACTGTAAGTTTCTTTTTTTTTTTTTTCCCCCGGCCAGGGTCTACTGTAAGTTTTATGAAATGTAAATCCTGACCAAGTATTTCTGGCAAAAATTTAGCACCCCAACTGAGATGTGTGGGGAGTGTAAAATAAACCCAGGATTTGTAGACTTAGTCTGGAAAAAATACAAAATGCCTCATTACTAATTTTTCATAATGCACATACACTAAAATGATAATATTTTGGATATCCAGGTTAAATAAAATATATTATTATAATGAAGCTCACCTGTTTCTTTTTACACTTTTAATGTGGGTCTGAGGCATTCATGATATACTGTTGTTTGATATATATATATATATTGTTTTTATGATAAGGAGTTGTAGGCTGGATGCCTAATATCCATAAAGTATTGAAGAAAATGCATCAGACCAGGAGCTCAGAGCATGTTTCCATAGCATAACTGACGACAATGAAATGGATATTTGTTTCATGGTTTACCAGTGGAAAGCAACTAAGAAGAAAAGTAGCTGGCAGTTAGGGATGTGAAGAAACCACAACAGAGCTCGCTCTAACTGAAAGGAGTGTCATAAAAATAATGGTGACCACACATAACAGACTACATTCACTTCAACACCAGCCTGATTTGACAAAATGGGCTCTGAAACATTTAAGAAGGGCCTGATTATTATCTGGCTTCAAGAATTATTTTCTCCCCTGATTACAGTATGGTATTGTGATAGGACTGTATTTTGATAGAGTTGTATTGTGATAGGATTGTATTTCAAAGCAGGTATTATAGGAAGGGCAAGGAAAAAACTGTTCACAGCAGGAGATTGCTTTCAGAAGATCAGAAAACAAACAATATCTCTATCTTATTAGGTTTTAGGGAGTTCATGGGTTGATCCTTATGGTCTCCAAGGTTAGTCAGTGCCAAGACCGGCAAGGTGATTCCTCATATAAGTCATCACTCTCTTTGTCTCTTTTTCAATGTCAACCAGAGGTCTGAGAGTTGCCTGTGGAAGAAGGAGCAATATGCCAGTAGCTTGAATTGACCATGGCCAGCCAGAGCTTTCTCACCTCTGTGTTACCTACAGCTATCTCTGACATTTCAGAAAAGGGAAAACAAGTATATTATCCTGTTACATGCTAATGTATATTTACACATTAACTTGGCATAGAAGATTACATCAACAGGCAAACATTATCTGCTTAGTATGTATATACAAGGGGGAAAAATAGAGAAACGCTAGCCCACAGAATAATGGCCCAACTCTTCAGTCAACTAACATCGTGATAATCTTTATCTCCACTATTTTCCAATGTCACCCAACAATTCGCAAACAAATGAACTTCTACTCATCAGAATCCTGTTTTCTTCTCACTAAGAAATCTCATGCTTCTCTACCAGGGATGCTCTTCTCATACTCTACAGCAATTCACGCTTTTAGCAAACTCATCTTTAAGTCTCTCCCAATTTCTAAGTTAGAACTGGCATTTCTGTTTAGGATCCCACAAATGGGGGCACATCACCTCTAGCACAAGTTAGACTGTGATCACTAAGAGTCCTTTATATCTTCTCATGCACAAGTCTCATCAAACAAAATAGCCACCATGGAAGTGTGTTAATTTAGCTGAATTGAAAGTGAGAACATACTGGTTTTCCCAGCTGCATTACTCAAGGGCATTTAGAGTCCAGGAAAATTATAGTCTCTGCTAACTGGCCATATGGTACACAATCTTCATTTCTATGTGAATCTCCAGTGAAGAAGGTTAAAGTCTAATGACCCCTAGAGACCAATTAAATTGAATTTTATCTCCAAATCACAGAATGTATCTCCAGGTGCAAAACAGCACTGCCCTCTAAAAACCTTCAATATGGTCATGGTCTAGATAATGTCAGGATCCAATTTATTCCCTTGGTATTAAATGCCTTCCAAAAGCTGAACTCCAACTACTTATCCAGCAGTCATTCTTGTACCTGACAAGCATCTATTCTATATAATTAAACCAGCTATTTCATAGTCTCACAACTCTATACCATCCATCCAATTCTTGACTAACGTCATTCTTGACATTTAGAATGCCTACCACTACTTCACTTCTTCTCCCAGGGCAAAAGGACTGATAATCAAATTGGCAAATTTAAGAGAAAGAACTGGGCAGGCACAGCTCATCCCCATCTCTGCTGTGTTGGGAATCTGCATACAAAGACTCCATTCTCTATACCTCAATATTGTGGTGTTACATAAACAGGCTCTATGGAAGGCTTGATTCACTATATCTGTCTGTGATTGGATGAATGAGTCCAATTCTGGGTCATATTATTAACAAGTCCACTTATTCCTGTATTTCTTTTAAAAGCAATAAAGCTGACATTTGATCTCCATTTGTCTTACTCTTTGTCTCTGCCTGCAGTAGTTCTAATCTTGCACAAGTAAAAGAACTGTGTTTAGTGATCCCCTTGGAGTCAAGAAACTATATTGTAAGCTCCCTGATGATAAAAACCAATACATCTCCTGATTTTCTCATAGGCTAAAACACAAAATTGGGGCACAATCAACCCTGGAAAAACTGAATGGTGAAGCAGCTCAGGAGAGCTGGTTTTAGAGAAGTTGCCTTGCCTGGTATATCTTGCTCCTCTGTAGATGCAGTGACACTTTACATTTATTTTCCCCAACAAGACTGAAAATGCAAGACTAACTTCCACAAGAAGAAAAAATAAATACACATTATCTAGATACATTCTTCATTTTGATTCATGCTCCACTTCAGATCAAAGTGTCTCACTATTCTAAAGGACCAGGGAATCCCAAGCTCCCTTTCTTAGGGAAGGGACAGCACAGTAGCAAACCTACCAGATCAGTGGGGTGAAAGCCCAAGGGAGTTCTCAAATACAAGGTCATCTTCAGCAATGGCTACCCTCTCCTGTTGGGACCTGACCATCGAAGATGAAAAATCTTATTTCTAGTCTTGCTTGAGAAAACAGAAATGTGCTTGGAATGGCCTTAGTCTTGGAAACATTTGTCCAAACTTTCCTATGAGATGTACTGCCCAGTAACAAGACATATTCTGTTTCCTGGTATAATTAGAGACATGCAGATATGAGCTTCCCAAAGCCATCCACATCCCCTGAATTATCTCTATCAGTCACAACTCTAGGGGAAAATCTTGGACATTTTCCAGAGTAGGGCATTGTTTTTTAGGGATTATTTTAGCACTTGTCAACTACCTCCTAAGATCACTTCTCCTTCTTTTACAAAAAAAAAAAAAAAAAAAAAAAAATCNAAAAAAAAAAAAAAAAAAAAAAAAGTCCTTCCATTGCTCCATGCCATTGTGTAGCCCTATTTCTATGTAGTAAAACAACTAGAATTTGAATGTTTTTACCACATTCGATGACTCCATATCAGTGCAGGAGTGCTGAACTTTGAAAGCACTGCTCAGAAGAGTCCACTGAAAAGCAGAAGTTCAAACAAACATGGACCCTTCTGCTCTGAAACTGAAGGCAGTTCCACTTCCCAGAGAGGAACTTTCAGAAGGGAGCAGCTCATCTAAGCTGTTCCCGCCCACAACAGACTTGTGTTTCCATGAATGAATGACCTCAACCAACACAGCCTGTGCAGGCTATGTGGGCGGTCACTACTCAGTGTTAGAGAACGAGACACTTTCTTCGCTCAAATCAATCTACGACACTGAGGCGGTGAGTTAAGTCCCTTCACTGGGCCAAGGTCTGTCAATGTTCACACACTGTCCACACATATAAAACGTACTGGTGCCTTATTATCATCGAAACGATTAGCTTTTTCTCTAGATCCCATGTAGATTCATATGGTTTTCTGGATACATTATTCTTTAACTGATGATCAAATATAAAAACAAAATCTTAATAAAACTGAAGCCTCAGAAGGCCAACTGTACTGAAATATATATATATATATATATATATATATATATATACATAAGTTAAGGCCAGCTTTTCACCATCCAGTGGTGTTGGCATCTGGTAGCATTTTAGGGATACAATCATTTTCAGCACTGATACTCACTTGTAATCATGATCATGAGCATACATACAAAAAAACATCAACCTCAGTTGTCATCTGGGCAGGGTTTACTGAGTTAGCCACCATACTAGATTCTTTACATTCATTATCTCTCATTCTTACAATAATCTCATCTGGTAAATTTTTTATCCCCAATTTTTTCCCAAAGTCACACAATTGCTAAGTGGCACAGCTGCGACCTGAACCCAAGTCTATCTGACTCTGATCCTGGTTATTTTTACCATTAAAACTCAAGGAAAAGAGGCAGATCCAGGTATAAAGCATTCTTGACTTCATACCTCATACAATTCGATAATGATGTTTCCCATTAGACCCCGGCTGCTCTTAATGTTCTCCATGGCCAGGGTGAAGTAGATCCCCCGGGTGTCTGAGATGTAGAGGTTGTACGTGTCATTTTGGTTCCATTCTTGGACTGCTGCAAACACTTGATTCTCATCAGTGCTGATGATGTGCATGTCCTGTGAGAAGACAGAAGGCCTGTAAAGTAGCAAGACTCCACACTTCCCCGCCTAACGGTACCCAGAGTAATTACTGTGACTTATGAAATGTTTGAGAAAACGCTTGAGTTATAGGCAATGTTAAACAATCCTTTGTGGACCAATGCTATAAATTATGAACTTCATGATTTCTGTTCCTTGCTAAGTGACAGGAAGATGGGTGTAAGGAGCTTTGGTGAGTATCATTTTCTATGACTTCGAGGGATTCACCTGCTTTCATTTTTTTTTAAAGATTTATTTATTTATGCACACAAGAGCTAGGGTACAGGCCAGAGTCGCGGGAGGTGAGAGGAATCACCAGACAGAGCGGGATGCAGAACAGGCAGACTGACCGAAACACACTGCTGAGGGGAGCAGCGGGCACAGCAGGAGAGGTCTGCTGTTCCCCGTGGGTCTCCTCCCGGGCCAGGCAGGAGAGTTCTGCCTGCGCCATGTGGGTCCCCTCCATGGCCGGCGGCAGGGATCGAACTCGTGCTGCAGTGGCTGCGGTCTGCTTCATAGTGCGTTGCTCAACCCACTGCGCCACCAGGGAGGCCCTGCTTTCATTTTTTATTTTGATAGCTGAGAGTTAGTGTCAGTGCTAAGAGAAACATACAGACTTGCAAGAGAAAACTCACACATGCAAAGGAAACAGGGCTTAGCTCTTCTTTAGATAGTCATTTATCTTTAAAGCATCTTGGCGCAGTGGTTTTCACATATTTCTTTGGAACCTTCACAGCCAGGGGTCACAAGAATGGTGGTGCAGCCAGCGGGTGGGGCTCTGGACCGCCAGCTGCTAGTCCAGCGCAGCATCACTTCAATCAATCTTATCCTGGAATTTTGTGCAGTATTTCAGGAGTGAAGTTAGGGGAGGGGAGGTCTGTTGTTAAGAAAGTAGTAATTGAAGACCACTAATGTAGAGGAGACAGTATTCAACCCAGCATTTAGTGCTTTGAGTCACAATATAAGCTCTGCTACACAAATCCAGTTATGTAATAGTGCATGTTTCAGTTTCCACATATTTCTTTTTCAGCAAAATAATGAAGAGTTGGAGGGCCTCCCCTGGTGGCGCAGTGGGTTAAGCAACGCACTACGAAGCAAATCGCAGCCACTGCAGCACGAGTTCGATCCCTGCTGCCGGCCAGGG
>JAGFMF010011658.1:735167-745819 GCA_019455555.1 Galemys pyrenaicus | reverse complement strand
TGCTCCCCGCTCTCTGTGGTGAATCCTCTCACCCCCCCACACTTCTGGCCTGTGCCCCAGTGCTTGTATGCATAAATAAATAAATCTTAAAAAAAAAAAGAGTTGGGGTACCATTTGGGTCTATTGTAAGTCATCTAAATGTGTTATTTCAATTAAAAATTTCAAGTAATTTTATGATACATTAGATGTGATTATTCCCATTTTACTGAGGGGTAAACTAAGGCAGACAGAGGTTTGCCAACTTGCTTCATGTTACATAGTGGCAGAACCAGTTTTAGAGTCTCTGTGGTATGATTCTCACCTAATTGTTAGCTTCTATCCAATTGTATATACAGTCCACAGGTCAGAGGCTGAAGATCAATAACCCAGGAATGAATATGAATTATAATTTTTTTATTTGACCACAGCCTTCACTGAACACCTAAGAATGTGCTATTTCAGGTGGTGTCCACACTCATTGGAATCTCAATACTATATACCCATGTACTCTTATGGCATGTCATTTACATACTATGTTAACTTCTGATCCCTGAAGTCACATGTCATTTACATAATAATGTTAACTTCTGATCCCTGAAGTCACCTTAGTTTGCACTTTTGTAGCGATTCATTTCTAATCAATTCTAATTGTTCAAAAATGGTTTATAAAAGTTAGTTTGTGTATGTAGCAAGGTATTGTACAGATTATTACAAACACACACCCTTATGAAATGACATTTTTCAGGAGGAAATGTTAAAATGCATAAATATTTGACAAGTGGAAGTAGTAAAAAGAAAATGTAGACATACACAGGTATGCATACATCAAATCACATTCCTGGAAAACAGAAGAGGCAGCCCTGTAGTGGAAAACACTGGTTACAGGGGCACAGGAAGTGAGTTAACAGTAAGGATACAATCAGGTTGTATCCAGTCTTTGCCTTATTTCACCAAACTTTCCAAGAAATTATTTCAACAATAAAGGGAGGCAGTAATATCTATAAATCAGAACCTTGGAGAGCTCCCCCATGCAGATTTATGGAGGAGCAGTTCATTTGATTAGGACAACTGGGAAGTGGGAAAGTGAGAAATTAAGTTCTGGATTTTTTGTTGGAGATTCTCTGTCAGCTCTCGGCCTCTGACCTTGAACTCCCTGGGTCACCTTGACTAAGACTTCACTTACTCATTTGTGCTTACCCACCTTATAGAATTACAAGTTGCTGCTGAGCTGCTTGAAAATGGAAATAAGGCTTACTCTTAAAAACCATGTGATGAGCTCTTGTTGTGTTGGTGTGGAATGAAAGCCCAAGAACCCAGTAGGAGGGGAAATAGCAGCTGCAGGAAATACGGATTAAATTCACTTACCCTGTTAAAAATGCAATTGAAATGCCTGGCTTTCCCCAGATGTTTTGGTTATAAAAATGAATGAGCTAAGTTATTTCAGACTAAACTAATCTAAAAAGTGGGAAAAACAACAGAAACACTGAAGCATGGTCAGGATTAGAGGCAGCCAGATTTGCTGAGTGCATCTTAGTTTAGAACTATGCTGGGACCATGTCATCTGGTAAACAGATATTCCAGGCTCGGGGGTGAGAAACTTCTCTACAATAACTCTGATTCTAGGATATCTGGGATGTCTGAGAAACCCTTAATTTGTTCAAGTTACTTATCTAACAAATAATATTACCAAGATTTAAACCCAACACAACATAAATCAAGATGCCAAACTTTACTAGTGTGCATTAAAATGACCTGGGATCTGAATAGCAAGTGGAATCATGAGTTCTACTGTTTGAGATTCTGATTCTATGTCAAGTATGGAACCTCCAATTCTACATTCTGAACTATCCCTCCAGATGATTCTGGTGCATGAAGTCTGGGAATGACTCTTTAAATTGCTCTGAACTGTGACCTTTCTCCATATAGTTCTTATAGTTGGATAGGAGTCAACCAATAATAACCAGAATATCGAGTCTTCAAGAACAAAGGAAGACGTTAATGATTAAAATTGGCTGAGTAGGGATCTGGATAATAATAAATGTCATTTTCTCAAATCCTGCTATTTCAATCTAAATTAGTTATGATTATAGTAAGCACTCTAAAGAAAGGCAAAACATTTTGTAAGTCAAATATCTGAAATACTAAAGATATGTCCTTCTTCTTATTCTCCAGTCCTTAACATCTCACCAGTCTGTGTCATAAGATTCTCATAGAGAAATTATTTGCTTAATTTGGTCTCTCCTGGGTTACTACTTAGATTTCTGCAATGACCTTTAAAGTCTTCCCCCCTGCCCTCCACCATTGGTCCCATATAAACCCACTCATCCATAAGAAATATGCTCATAAAATGAATCTGATCTCCCTAACCAAATCTCTGCACTTAGTATGCCTAATTCTTCCATTCTCTTGCCTAAAATCTTATGAATTCTTTGCACTTTCTGCCTTTCTTTAAAGTACATACTACTAAATAACTAATTAATCACTTGTGTAGTTAGTTGTTTGATATTCATCTCTCTCACTAGATTATAATGTCCTTCCAGAAGGCAAGAACTATGTCTCTCCCATTTCATTATGTCTAGTATTTACTAGAGTATCTAGTACATGACAAACAAAAAAAGTTTACTGTATAAATGGGGTAAGTAAAAACTGGAGAAAAATGAGATATACAGGATATAAGGTATCAACTAAGAACTAAGTTCTGGAGTTATTAAACAGGATCTTTAGGGGGATGTACTTCAAATAGGCAGTCCAGAGTTCATTAGCAAGATATAGACTGAGGCATGAATGTTAGAGTCAACAATATGAAAACAGAGGGTTAGGTCAACTTTGAAGCAAGCAGAATGCAAGGAAAACCTGGGAAAATCATTTAAAGGATGACGGGGAAGGAGACCTGGGGAAGAAATAAAAATACTGCCAAAGAGAGCACTACCAGGTGTGGATTTTTTTTTTTTTAATTTTACAACAGTGTCAAATATTCCAGAGATGGTAAGAAAGAGATTTAGACATGTCAGCTGGACTTGGCAAGCAGTATACTTCTGGTAACAAAAGCGGGAGCATTTTCAGTGGACTAACAGAAAGAAGACAATCGAAAGTAGGTGTAAAGTTGGCATCTTTTCAAGAGTGGGTTCAGGAGATTGCTTGGGGTAGGGAGGAGTGAGAGAAGAAAAGTCACATTAAATTTAGTCAATTCAAATTAGCAGATATTTTGTCCACAAATCAGAGTCAGCAGGGAGAAGTAGTTCAGTGAATCACTTGTGAGAAGAAGAATGAGAATACTTCTTATCAAAGGCAAACGGGGACATCTGATTCCAGCAAGACAGAGAATGGTGGTTCTTTACAGTGAAACATGTCCAGAAACACTAAAGCGTGTGGGGCTTTCTGAAATGTCCCTGTATGTCAGTTAGATGTCAACATTTTCACTTTCAAACTGAGTTCTAGAAATGAACAAGGAAATAATAAAACAAAAAAAAAACCTTCTCTTTTAAAAATGACAATCAGAGTAGCAAGTTAAGAATAAATCCAAATCTGAGAGACAAAAGAAGGTATATTAGAGAGCTTTGGTAAAAGGAGGGCTTTTGGCAACATCAAGTCCAAGGTCAAGCTGGGATGTGACCCAGCAAGAAGCACTGATATCCACACCAGCCAGGTAAAAAGGGTTACTACTAAACTCGCCTCCTGGGTCACGCCTTCCTCAGATATGCTAAACACTTGACACTTTACCAACAAGGAGTCATTTCGCAAATCCTCACAACTTGGTCAAGATCCCATTTCACAGACAAGAAGACCTGGGCTCGTGAGCGGTAAGTGGTAGAGCTGGAATGAAAGCCCAGGTTTCTTGATCGCATGTTCCCTGGGCACCAGTGCAGGTGGCCCCCTGTCCCCTGCCCTCATGTCTCTGCCACTACGTGCTTCTCATGCCTACTGGACTGGATGTGTTCATAACCCAGGGACTGTGTTATGGAGGACTTGGCAGAGGTGTTCGCTCCTAATAATGGTCTTCATTATTAATGGTCTTCATTTCATCCTCAGCAAAACACTCCAAAGCCAGGGAGCACCCCAGGAGATGGTGTTCTGGGCAGAAAGGCTGGGAGCAAAGTGCAGGGCAATGGTGACGGGGAGCTTTTCTGTGCTTTTGTTTTTAAGCAAGACACCTAGCAGCCACCCAGCAGCACACAGAACAGCAACCACGTGCTGAAAATCATTTCCATTTTTAAGTGATGGTTAGCACACATGGCCCCCTACTCCCCACACCCGCCTCACCTCCTCAGCCTTAAGGATGAAAATCTGGGCTGATGCCGGCTAATAAAGAGGATCGATAACCATCCAGCTATTTTCACAGCAGCCCTCATATTAATGAGAAGCTGCTCTGGATGAAGTTCTATAGCAGGGGCCGCACGGATGGTGCAGCGCTACAATAAATTGCCATGGGGTTGCTAGTCGTTAATGGAGTGTTCTAGGCTTGTGATCAATTCAAGGCTTCATTTGTTCCCACCTGCAGCCACACTGCCCAGGGGAGAAAACTGTTTGTTTTCCTAAGCAAGTTGAAAATAAATAAAGTATGCACACAGACAGAGATGAAATAAGCCCTTTGTGGGGAAATGTCCATAAAGTTTCAGAGACTCTTCTCCTGGGCCAACACATGGAGATCACCCATTTGGATACGTGAGGGGCCCTTTTCCTTTAGAAAGGAGAGAATGTGAACCCCCTCTTTCCTCATCTTTCCCAGGTAAGGATACACCTTTCCTATGGGTTTAGAGTGCCGATGGGAACATCCTCCACCACAATAGAGGAAATAGGAAATTGACATGAGCCTGAGGTTCCTCAGAATGGCCCCTGCTCACTGCTTTCCTCATACACCAGTGTCTTGAGATTTGTTTACATTGGTGATTGATCCATCTCTTTCTTACTTAGGACCAAACAAGTATTTTCTGTCAGCTTCCCCAAATCTGATTTGCAGGGCTAACACCGTATCCCTCTTGGATTAATTTCTTTATGAAACACACACCACTCTTATTTGGTTAGCTGCAGTCTTTATGACCCAATAACCCTTGAACTTCCAGACCTGGAACCTCTCTTCTCTACCAGAAAATCAGCTCCATGAAGGCAAGAGACCATGTGTATCTGCTTCATTCTCTATCTATAGAGCTTAGTTCAATGTCTGGCATAGAGTAAAAAATAAATGGAATAAAGAATAGTTCAATGGATGACTAAAAGCAGATACAAACAAAGGAGTGAATAGGGACCTACCTATGTGAAAAACTAAATGAAAAAAATCAACCAGCAGGTAGAAGGCTATCCACCTTCTTATCGCCCAAAACCCTCCCTCTTCTGGACTCTCCCAGCTTCATCTTAGAGAACCAAGGCCTTGAAACATTCCATTTGATATGTGTCCAACCTAAGACTGTGCTTCTCTGCAGCCTCATTAAGTGATGCAATTATACCCTGCCGTGCTCACACCTAATATCCATCTCCTCCCAGAAGCCAATGTTCACAAAACTCACAGAATGAGTTTTATGATTTTCCAATAGAGGAGTTAAAATGCAGTTATTTGATACTAACATTATAGTAAATTATTTCTTTTTAATTACTCATAGTGGCAGAGGGTAGCAGAACACAGGCAGTGGATTTATATTTAGCATTAAAACGGGGAGGGAAGAAGAAAACCAGGAGACATGCTTGTGTACCTTTAGGTATGTGTGCATGTGTGTGCACACGAGTTTGTGTGCACGAGTGTGTGTGCACGTGCACACACATGCACACCCACATACAAAGCATCTGTGCTCCTCTAAGGGCCAGGATGGGGGAGAGGCCCCAAGAAGAGATTCCAAAGCTAGCGCACCTTTCACTACCACCCGTGGAAAATGACTCAACGTATATTCTGAGTCACAGTTTGAGTCACAGAAAGTCAAAGATCTTTTCCATGTATCATGCTCAGAGGGAAACAGAACCCAGGTTCAACATATCAGCAGAGGCCAAAGCTTCAGGGCGAGTCAGACTGAAGGCAGCCACCTCTCAGGCAGAGATCAAACCCTGCCACGCAACCTCTCTCCAGCAGGACCTGGTCGGCAGGTGATGCGTACCTTGGGCAGGGAGTACTTGGGCAGCTTTATCTGAGCGAAGGCCTCTCTCCGGTAGGAAACATAGTAGCTGGCTCTTCCACCAGTTGTGACCTGGATAGTGTGGAAACACAAAGGTGGCAGGTGAGGCCACAGGGCACGGCACAAGCTGCAAAACATCAGTCTCTCCATCAATAGCCCCACCTGGCTGGTGACAGCCTTTTAGAGACTCTCCCTAGCTGGCTTTGACCCTCCAGCCCCACGGCCCCCTGAGCTACTCGCATGCCATGGCCCTCAGACCAGAAATGGACAATGACAGCAGACTTTCCCGCTGGCTGGCATTCCCACGACAGCAGGGACTGTATCTGGCCACTCAGCTCTGCCTAGGTACTCACCTGAAAACGCTACTGAAAAGAGAGAAGCTATGCAGGCTGCACCCAGGATCCATCTATTATATCTATTACTTAGGGGGGTTGAACAATTTTGACTCTATTCTAACCATGGTATGATTGCCAAAGCACTTTCTGTCTTGATCTGACTAATTGCTGTTGCTGAAAGCACTCGATCTGGGCGAGTCCTCCACTGCAGTCCAAACCCAGGGTCCATTCACGCAGCTGCCCAGAAGCCCAGGTGTAACACCCTTGCTAAAGGCCATCCCCACCTGCCACCCCTCACTCTGAGATCAGAATTTGAAATCAAATTCACTTCTAAACAGAGCACCGATTTTTCCCTTCTTATTTACAAATCCAAGCACTGAGCAAATATTTACTGATCTTTTCCAGCGTGCAAGTTACTTAAAAGCATCAAAGATCAGAGAAGGAACTGTGGGTTTCTGCCCCAGCTCTGCCATCCAGCTCCCGGCAGGGAGTCGCCCCGTGACCTCATGAGGGAAGGCCTGGACTCTACAGGAACCTGGACACCATCCTGAGAGCTGGTCCTTTGGCCTCGGCTTGCTGGGCAGTTCTGCCAACATGGCGCAGCTCTGCAGATGGCTTCTCTCGGTTCAGTTATCCTAACTTGGGAAATTAATATTCACAAGAGAAGATAACATAGCCGGAGAAAATAGCAGGACAACAATAGCAAGCAGGCTGCTGTGCCAAGAGGCAATTACTGGAGGCCCACGCTCCGTACTCACGAAGACCTAACTGCTGGCTGGAGGAAGGCCAGTCACCGCCGGGATTCAGACCTGGCACCCGCCACTGCGGCTGCTGGGAGCAGGAGGTAGAACGGCTCTGCTGAAAGCCACCCATCAGTCCTCTCTTTGAGATCGGGTATCTCCCAGGGCGACCCACTGCTCTCTGCACAGACTGAAGCCCATAGAGCAGGCACCTGGAGCTACCCGTAGGGCAGGTGTCAGAGTCAGCGTGTAGCACAAGCTTGGAAAAAAATTGGTGATAACATGTAGGCTGTGAACCAGTGGAGCGACTGGTTTTCTCCCTGATGTTCAATGCTATCCCTACATCTCTATTTCCTCATTAGAAACATTTTTGTCTCCTATTCCATGATGTACTTTTTTTTTATAAGACATCTGTTCCGAATCTATATGGTGCTGCATTGGCTGAAGGTGGGTGTTGACATATTAAGATGAATGAGCTGCTAAGAAGTCTTTTTTCCTCTTGACAATAAATCTCAACTGCAGAGATTGAGTCTGAATATAATCTTTGGATCTAAAACACACAGTCACAATTAGTCCTCACATAATCATGTTAATTTGTATAGCTGGATTTTATTTTTAATTGTAACACCAAACAACTAAACAAATCTGCCATCCAAGAACTAAATTACTAGCTTTTAAACTTTTTCAGGCATTGAAATCACCTGGAAATCTTGTTAAAATTCACATACCCACAGAGCAACTGACTCAGTCAACCCGGGGTGGGGCCTAAGTGTCATTTCTAGTAAGTTTCTAGATGCTGCTGCTGTCACAGATCTCTCCTGAACTTTAAGTTTACAATCACAAGAAAGGTTTGTTATTCAAGTGAGGTGAAATAAATACACCGAAACAAACCATTTCAAAGTGTGTCTAGCACATTCTACATGTTCTGTGACATCACCTCTCTGGTCCTAAAACAGGTGCACCCCTCGAAGGGGATCCTGTATCCGGGAATACAGTTTTTAAACCCCAAAAGACATCCTTGGATTATCGATCATATGCCTACTGATCAGCTCTCTGCAGGAGCCACAGTAAACTTCTCCTGCGTCTTGGGAAGTGGACAAACACTTTTCCAGTGGCTGGTATCATCCCTGAATGCTGGGCTCGGCACAGCAAAGCAAAGGAGCGCCTTCCCAAAGACCCAAGTCACTTCCATAGGGAACAAGATGACAGCATACCCAGGCCCTTAGGAGCACCTCAGAGTACAGCTGGGCCCCTTGGGGTTTCCAAATCACTGAGGTTGAAAGAGAACAGAGGGCACCTCTTGACTGCAATCACCCCTTCCCTCCTGCCCTGAGACACAGTGACTCAGCCCAGCCCTGCCTGTTATAATCCTACAGGGACAAGATCTCTCACTGTGCATACACACACACACACACAGAAGGTTGAGCTGGGGAAACCATGAAGTTGAAGATGACACTTCAGGTTCCCTGTGGAATCAACCAAAATATTAAATAGCTGCAGGAAGACTTAGAATCCCAGATTCTCACATTCCACTGCTGTCCTCACAGGATCTCCAAAAGACCAGCTGGCCCCTTGAGCATCACCTTTGTTCTGACGGTGCCCCGCCCTGTGCCCAGTGAAATCAACTGATGTTTTAAAAGTCAGTATAAGACCCAGGAGCCCATGCAAGGGTTTTGGATGCCACCAGATCACTGTAATTTCTCCCTCCTTGTGCCAACTTCTAAACTTTGCTCTTTCCATTTGGACAGCCCTCTCGTTGTTCACTCCTGTGGCAGACACGTGCCTGTCCTGAGCCCTCCGTTCTTACCACACAATTGTGACCGCCTTGCCTCCTAGGTAGGGCTGGTTTCCCTGCAAGTGATCAGTGGGTTCACACCAATAAATAATGACAAAACTCTCATGGACTGAGTGGACATACCATGCTCCAGACCTGCATGTGGTCCTTATATAAACTGTCCAGTTTAATCCTCACAGCAATCTTTCAGAGGCTGTAAGGTATGGAATGGCTTGCTCCAAGATAAGGCAGATTTGACTCTAGTAAAGTTTGGTTCTGAACTTATTCTCCTCTTCCTCTATTAAGAAGAGCCCTTCATCTCACTTTTCTCTCAGTTACAACAATATAGCATATTGTCTTGATGCCAGCATCCTTTCAAAAAAACATTACAAATCTCTGTCATTGGCACTTGTATACATTTATTTCTTTCTATTCCCAGAAAATCTTTTATGACGTGGATGCTGCATCTTAAAACTGATGTCTTTGTAGAAGAGGTAAAGCAAAAAAAAAAAATGAAATAATAGCTACCAAGCAAAGAAAGCTTATGGCATAGGAAGTTCTACCATAAACAGTTATTAACCATTACTATATATTATATGATAACATAATATATACATACATAAACATACATATGTATATATACTTACATGTATACAGTTGACCCTGAAATAACATAGATTTGAACTGTGAGGGCCCAGCTCACCTAAAATGTTGCTTGGTTGGAAATATACATTGCCCACCATCCACTCAGGAAACTGAAGCTGGGAGAGGTCAGTTACCTTCTCTACCATCACACAGCCTTCATGGTCACAGATAGTACACAACCCCAGCCCATATCCAAACCCTTCACCAGGAGCCCATTGCCCCCAAAAGTCAGACACAGAGTAGGGCTCATAACTAACCAACTGAGTACTGAGTTATTGGGACCCATCTGTTGAACCAGAGGGTCTGAGCATTTGACTTCTTCCATTGTTTTGTGACTCCACCCAGAGGTGGGAAAGAAATGTGCTGCTTCCAGCTCCAGTGAGTTACAGGAACTCATCTCCAAACATTAGCTGGGTAACCCGCCTTGGGAGCAGAATCCTGGCACTGCTGGGAAGATCCCAGGCTGATGCATTTGCTGCCTCTCGCTATTATTCGTGTGGTTCTCTGGCAACCACACAAGGAAGAAATAAAGTTTAGCGACTATTAATCTATTTTGATGAACTTTTCTCTTCCTTACAAGCAAATTTGCTGGCATTGTAAATCCCACAGATTATTACCACTTTCCCTTTCAGTGACACCTTTTATTTTACATTTGATGGATGTCATCCAATTATTTGCTCTGGGCCCATCCGTCATGCTAAACACAGAATTAGCTGGGTCTTTTCCTCACTAATGACTGGCTCGTTAATCTGATTTTCTCGATTTCCATTTTACAGGTTTAATTGGGCTCCTGGCCAGTGAAAATGATTCCTTTGGACAAACGCACTGGCCATTAAACACTATCTGTCTCTTCGGACGTGTTTCCACTCTTGCCGTAACCAAGTCAAACCCGACATACCCTTTTTTACTTCTCCTTGCTTCTGGATGATGACTTGTCCTGAAGCAGGGAGTGAAACCTGTCCCCCAAAAATGGAACCAAAGGGGGCCTTCCCTGGTGGCGCAGTGGGTTAAGCAACGCACTACGAAGCAAATCGCAGCCACTGCAGCACGAGTTCGATCCCTGCTGCCGGCCAGGGGGGGG